>WEIV01007687.1:40234-62366 GCA_013390005.1 Calyptomena viridis | reverse complement strand
GTGGCAACTGGAAAAAAGCTGTTGTCAGTATAATCCACAGATTTTCGTGGAGAAAAGACCCCATGAGGAAAGCTGGGGTGGGACTCTCTCTCTTCTGAGCAGCAGCAAAGACCACGTCTGACTGTAACCCCCCCACACACACACCTGCCTTCCCGAGCTGCTGGGGGAAGGTGAAGGATCTTAAAAGGGAGGGGTGGGGCGAGAAAGGTGTCTGTAACATCTATCAAACTTCTCACTCTTAAACTCTTAAAGTTCTGATTTTAGTAGTAGTAGTAGTGAAATAGTTAATATTTAGTAGTAGTTAATACTCAATATTGTAAGTTAGAGCCTGTTTTGCTTATGAAATAGTTAATAAACAGTTGCTTGTAATCCTTATCACAAAAGTCAAAGTTTTTTTTCCTTCTCTGAGAAATTTTGGATCTGTGTGTGGGCTCTCGGCATTTTAGCCGGAGTCAAACCATAACATCCAGGTAGTTTGAATTTTTCAGAACCAGCGACCAGAAAACAATGAAGTGCAACTACCCTGTACCCCTAAACAGACAAATACTTGCAAATGATCCACTTATTTAACCAAATACTTGCTCATACCCCAGTAAAACTGACATTTTAGGAGAAAAATTTTAGCAGAGTTGCAACCGCAAGTCTTCACCTTCTAAAACTGCATCTTTTGTGACACTCTTGTACTACAATCTCTATCTTGAACACTGCTAGACTAGACAGAGCAGCACTGCAGATCCAAACACAAAGGCTTCACACATCAGACATTTTTCTTTTCCACTCAATATGGAATCAAGCTCCACAAGTCAATGTTTATCTTTGACTCTTATCACCCTGAATTGACTCTTGTTATCTGGCAATCAATTACAGCTTTGAGATGAAGAAAGATCAAGAGCTCCACACATTGTCAGCTTTCTACAATGAAGATAAAGTTCATTATGCAGAAACCAAATTCTTCTTAGAACAACTTTCCAGATTAGATTGAGGCCCCCTTCTCCTCAATTCAAGGCCAGCACAAACCACTTTTCACATAAGTGAAAGCCTTACTGGTTTGGTCTGTTTTCTTTAATGCATTTATAGGCATATAGCTTTTAATGCCAAAGCAAAATATTTCAACACGGAGACCTATCTGTTGAATAGAACAAGACAGTTCAACAATAGCCCAAATGCAAACTGAATTTCCTGATGTGCTCGTAGTAGGCACTCCGACTTTATGGTACCAAACACAGTATGAAAGTTACGCCCAACATATTTTTAGGAACACTTCACACTAACATTACTAATATTGCCACAATATAGTCTCTTCACTGACAGTAGCATCATTTACATCAGTAATTCTAACTAATATCCATCTAAGAGGGCAAGGGGTGAGAAAAGAAAGGGTTGCAGGTGTACACATTTCAAATAGCAGGAAAAGTAGCCTGGGAAGCACCTTATATTTTTTATATTATTTATATATGCTTCAGTACCTTATAAAAGCCAATGGACAATAAAGCGACCCAGAACAAGTTGTCAGTGAAGGAACAGAGGGACCACTGAAGAACAGGTCTAATCAAGTGAAAAAGCACAGCAAACCAAAATACATTACAACATCAAACTGTATGGAGTGAACACAAATCTTGATTTATAAATTGGAACAAATGACACCTCTTCAACTGAAAATAGAAAATTTGGGCTGTGAGATTGATAAATTAATAAAAAAACCCAGAAAGTTGACCTGTGTTGCTAAACCATGTCTTTAACAGTCTCTTGTCCACAGCATTTTGAGGAATCACAGAAAACAGAATTGGAAACAGCCTTGAAAACTACTAATGTGCTAAGAAAACAAGTTGAGATGCTAGTATGATGGCATAAAGCCAAGCAGTTTTAATTTGAGAAGAGTTCAATTTCAAGATAACAGCAAAAACACAGCTCATCCTTAGCAGAAGGCTTTGAAGTGCATCACCATCCCAAGTGCACCACAATCCTGAGGCCACAGTCATTTAGTACTGCAGACTCAGAAGCCAAGGTCCCACTCAACCGACATCAGCAGTCAGCGGGGCAGACAGCAAGAGACAACCTCTCATTTAAAGTAAAACAAACTTGCAAAAACAAAGCCCAAAACTGTATTTATGCTCTAACAACAGCTACATAACCAAAGCCTAGAGGACATCATTTACCAAGGCTTCAGGGTTCCAGCTCTTCCAACATACTAACAGCTACAGATTACCCATGACAGAGTTTAACCTGGAAACTTAAAAATGCTTAACATCACTGACTTTTCAATGAACAGGATTAACTTCTTTTACAGAGGGCTATGTAGCTACTATAACCTCCAAACAACAGGTAACATGAAAAAGTTCAGGGTACTACATTCAAGTTGAAAACCCACACTGTAGCTGAAACAAACAGTATCAGTTGATGAAACAAAATAGTAAAAATACAACCTGATGTTCAAGTGAAACTAGCTGCTTGAAAAGATCATAGGAGATATGAAAATCCTAATGAAAGATACGCATATGTAAGCCCATAGTCAGGAAACAACAAAATCTATTTAATTAATCAAGAGTCATTTTACAGCACAGTGAAAATGCAGCATTTCTCAACACCTGAGAACACTGAAGCAAGTAACACAGCAGACACTTTTGTTTCCCAACAAGGACAACCCCTACCATTAGATGAACTTACCAAGCTTTTCTTATTAATCTAAACAAAGTTTTTATTCCACAAACTGATTCTCTTAAAATGAGAAAGGTGGGCAAGTGAAAAGTGACTACTGCTGACAGGACGCTGAAGAGTAAAAGAAAGGAACGAAAAAGCTGGATAATTATCAGACAGATCAGGCTTTAGTCTACATAAAACCTGTGTAAGGGAAATAATCTAACTGGCAAATTTTGGCCTAAGAAAGCACAACTATGGTAAATCTAACAAAGTTTAAGAAAGAAATATTCCCTATGAGCTTAAAAACACAGCAGTTTTTGACAAATATTGTAAATTTATATCTCCTGGTTATAGTTTTATAATTGCATGATGCAAACTTGCTAAAATACAAAGCAGAGGATGTAAGGCTTTTCTGACAGGGAAGAAAAAAAAACCCAGACACAATAACTTCTGACCTATTTCTCATGAACTAAAGAGTTGACAAGGAAGTGCATTTTGGATAGGTTGTTGGGTTACCTGGACTCCATCATTCAAAATTAATTTTTCTGGTGCTCTAAGAAAAGGACAATATTCCGTGTCCCTTCTCTCCCCAAAATGCAACAGTCTATTTCCTTTTAGAAGTTTTTTTAAAATGACTGTAGCTCACTGTTTTAAAATGCTGTTTGAACGTTGTTTATTTCACTTTTCTCAACAGTTCAGCAGTCCAGAAATTTGATATAAAACAAAGAAATCTTTGGCTGCTGGACAGATAAGTAATTTTCTGCAAATTATCCTGTAACAGAAATCAATTCTTTTAACATTAAAAAAAAATCAGTAATGATCTTTAGACTTTATGTCTGTGCTGCCACTTTTTGGATTTCAATTTTCAGGCCAACAACTCGGCAAAGAAAAGTGAATTACAGAGAAATATGTTCCTGAGGGAACCTCTGCTAACACCTTTGAGAAAAACTTATGAATAAAGTACCTGGGCCAACTCCAGATCAGCTAGGAGACATTTGTGGGTAACAAGAATGCTTAATTCTCCCGGCCTTTCTGCTAGGCACTGTATTCTAAGGATCTCTTGAGGATTATGTGTCTCATCAGATGGCTGTAGGAAGCAGAGGAAGAGATGAATTTACAAGTTGCTTACCAATGCCCTAATTTGGCCACAGACCAACAACATATACTCATGTGAGTGGGTATATGGCATAAGGATGGCAAGTTCAGAGCTCGGGGAGTGATTCATACAACAGAGAGGACAACAGCTCCCCAGGGTCTATTCTATTACAATCGGGGCTAAACCAGGCATGCAACTATATCCAAGGCAATCCAGTGATGTCTCATTTCTGACTAGTCCCTCTACCAATTCTACCCACTGGAAGTACAATGGAATTGCCTGAAAACCACACGTGGCTCAAGAGCCTCTTGAAGGAATGAAGAGCTCAGAACTTTCCGAGTGACAGCCTTTCCTCAATGTATGGCATACAAGTAATTGCGCTTTCCTTTGACAACACAGACAACAATTGTACAGGTGTAAATACAACCTGTTTGAGGTGCAGCACAGTACCCAACACGAGCACTAATGTAGGCAATAGAAAGACTTGAAAAGGAAAAAGCCCAACTGAGCATCTTTAAAAATTATGTCCTAAACCTAAAAAACAATAACGTGCGTGTCTGTGACAGCTTTCAAGACTGAAGTCTGTCTAACAATTAATGATGCTGATGGGTCAGAAAGCTACTGGAAGTTTTTTTTGCAATGCTCATTGCAACAATGTCATGCTGTCTCTCATTTAGATCCTGTTCATTATTCATAAAACAAGTCAACATTTAGTTTTATTTGGCAGGTGAAACTATTCAACAGGTGAGTTTTTAGCCAAATTTTTTTTTATGCTACCTTTTCCTGAAGGAATTCTTCATCGATCAAATTCTTCTCATCTTGCCCTGGAAATGATTAGGCCATTATTTTTGCATATTGTATTTGTGAAGTAAAGATATAGCACAGAACATTTATTATGGCATCCTACCTATCGGGTTCCCAAACTTTTAATATAACTTCATGTGCACCGTGTACAGGAAGCGTTAGCATAGCAAATACTGCTATGAGCAACAGAACCACGACAAGGTCCTTCCTGAGTCTGTTGAATAATGCTTAATGTGATGAATGAAGGGAAAAAGCACAACTGAAAGAACATGCAGTATATTTCCCCCTAGTGTACTTCCCCCTGTACTCGGCATTGGTGAGGCTGCACCTTGAGTACTGTGTTCAGTTCTGGGCCCCTCACTTTAAAAAGGACATTGAAGTGCTGGAGTGTGTCCACAGAAGGGCAACACGGCTTGGGACACGTCTAGAGAACATGTCTTATGAGGAGCAGCTGAGGGAGCTGGGTTTGTTTAGTCTGCAGAAGAGGAGGCCCCGGGAGGACTTTACTGCTCTCCACAACCACCTGAGAGGAGGCTGTAGTGAGGTGGGGGCTGGTCTCTTCTACCTGCCTGCAGTGAGAGGATCAGAGGAAATGGCCTTAGGCTGAGACAGGGGAGATTCAGATTAGATACTAGAAAAAAATTTTTCTCTGTTAGGGTGGTCAGGCATTGGAATAGGTTCCCCAGGGAGGTGGTGAAGTCTCCCTGGAGGTGTCTGGATCTGCGTGATATGGTTTAATGGTTTAGGGGTTACAGTGGGGAGTTGATGGTTTAACTGGATGATCTTGAAGGTCTCTTCCAACCTTGATTCTATGATTCTATAGTACTATTATCTCAAAAGCTGTTTATATTGGAATTGCCTCAACAGCAACAAGAAGGTTACATTTTAAAGACAGGTATCATTGTATTTTCTCCCCTCCTTTGCACATCTTAATACTGAATTCAACAGATCAGCTCATGAGCACTGTAACAGAAACCTCTGTTCTGCCCCACTGCAGAACAGTGCACTTGGAAAAAGGATTTCCTACATCCAAAATCCTTCTCCATTTCCAATAATCCCTTCTCGACTCTTAGAAATAGTATTAGGTAAGATCAGAGTGTACTTCCTGTGTCAAAATCCCAAATTGCAAGATCATTCCCCATCATAAGAGCTCTTCTTTATCAATAAAACAGAAGGGTCACTACAAAAAATACACCGCAGAAAAGCAGCAATAGTGAATAATACCCCTTTTGGAAATGCCCTATTTTAAAAGACTTATTCTGAACTCATACAACTAGGAGTTTAAATAACAAATTTAGCTAAAACCAGGTATCTCAAGTTGTTGGCTACAACACCATATGCAGAACAAGCCTGACAAAGAAGTCAATACTCTGAACACATAAAAACTACACAGACGATATCCTGTACATGTTCACTTCAAGGAATGGTACCCATTCCTTTGAAACCCGTTGCTGTTATCCCAAGTGTCACATTTATCAGCTTGTTTTAAATGTCTGGATTCCTAACTTGCAATTGTTCTCTAGATTATTCTGAACTGCAGAGAGTGAGCAAAGAGCAGGTTCTGATTTGGTGGAAGGATTTTGGTAGCTTTTCAACACCATCAACTTCTACCACTTAACAGCAAAGTGTCAGAGCCAGAGTGTCTCAAAGAAACAAACAAGCTTGTTAATGTAGTCATTAACATGACTACATTAACATGACTCACTGACCATTTTGCACTCTTCATGGCTAAAGACAGCAATACCAGAGACCAGGTTTATTGACTAATTGACTATCATTGCCTAAAGTACTGCTTTAAGCATTTAGTCTATTTGGAACAACAAATATATAAATACTGAAGACCAAATGCATCTTCAGTAAAACTCATTTTTAATGACAGCATCTGATTTGAACATCTGCTATAGTGACGCAATAATCAGAGATACAAAGCCCTCTTTTAAAGTGCTTTTAATATAGTTTCGTTCCAGAAAACTGCTGGTTTCGGCAGCAATAGCCAACTAACACATCCTCCTCGTTTCTTGTCCTCTCTGACCACTATAGTCTGTGAGTGCATGAATGCAATACAAACCTCTCCAAAGTTCCCCAAAAAGCCTTAAACAATCATGTCTAGGTCTGACGCAGCTTTCTTCTGGAAAGGTTTCTTACACAGTCGTAAGATCAAAAGCATTAACTTTTTTTCTTCGGAGTTAAAAACAATGTTTTGGTTAAGGAAAAACAACAACATTGCTTTATGACTGTATGCTACCAAGTTAGAACAGAGGTGAAAAGAAAATACGATGCCATCTCTTTGGGTTGCCTTTGTCAATCATAAATAAAAAAAGTCCTTGCTAGTGTCCCATAGAGCAGTATCAGTGTTGACGTATTACATAAACAAATACACAATACACAGACAAGTTTATGCTTACAATCGCCCTATAAGGTAAGAAAAGCCCATTTACATTTTACAGAAAGTACCCATTGTCTTGGCCAAAGCTACACATCTGTGGCAGAACACTAAAAGACTGCCTGACTAGGTAGCAAACATCTGCCTTGCACACAGCATTCTGTTGAGAGAGAAAAACTAACAGCCTGGGCTGCACATATGCAGGTGACATACTGCCTGCCTATCTCTACCAGCTTCCTCTTCATCTTTGTAGGGAAATCTGCAGCAAGTACTGTTGCTTCCAGACAGCTCTGTAAAAGGTATCCAAACAGAAAGAGAGCAGCAGAATTTGCCCGTTTCAGCTGCAAAACCAGATGCTCCCTGTCCCCTGGGGAAGAAGCAGCAAGCAGGGCAAAGCACACTGCAAGTTCATGGGTCACTTGACGGTGATGTAGACCAACAGGCCACAAGATAACACCAGTTTTGTGATACTCTCAAAAAGTGCATCCCACGCCTCACTACTACAAAACCTCACTACATTCCATCCCTCCATTATTTCCATGCTGAAAAGGACTAAAAACCAGGAGTGGTCCTGAAGAAGAAATATCTACCATAATATCTAATGCTATGCAATAGAAACATCTATTGAGAAATATCAGAGAGTACAGCAAATTTCATTTGCTGCTTCAGTTACAAGGAAACAAACCGAGAGCAATAAATGCTCGAGTCCACGAAATGGCTGTTCTGGAAGAATTTAAAATGGCACAGGGCTTTTGCACATAGCAAAAATAAACAGTTTCTGCTATCTGAGGAAGGAGAGGAAAGGAAGTTAAAAGTAGGGGTTATCTATCGAGCAGGAAAAGAGCAAGCAATGTCTCTTCCCACAGGGCTTTTGGTTCTCACCCTCACTCCTCAGAAAAAGTAAACTATAAAGGAAGAAATGTAAGTTGTGCAGCTTTTCCTCAAATAAATTTTTGTAAGTTACCCACAGGGTAGAAAGGCAGACCAAAAACCCCCAAAGATTTACTAGAATAAACTTATCTTATTTTTCTGAGTTCCAATACCAGTCAGTTAGTATTTGAAAGCTGTGTTTGTGACAACAGAAGTGTGTTTCAGTTGTTTAATTCCCTGACCTTCCTAATCTTCTTACTTCTGTAGCTCCTAACTGCCATTTCTACCCTTATGGTCTTCAAAATCTCCCAAGAACAGACAGCTCACTGACCCTCGAGGCAAGTGCTCTGCTCCCCAGAGCACACACAACAAAACAAACTGCTGACCACAGTACCTAAATCTTAACCTATGTTGTTCTTGCCATTACATGGTGAGGAACATGCTACAAATAAGAAATCAAACAAAGAAAATCCTAAGTATTTCCAAATATATTAATCTATTTCACTCATTAGATTGTGATCAACTAGAACTTCAACCTCCATAAAGTTCTAATATCAAACATGCAACACCTCTAAGATTAAACTGGAACACTAAATTCACTGCTAACTGTAATCACTAATCACAAGATTCATGAAGTATTTTGGCTTTTGAACTATTTTTTGAACCATTTTAAGGAAAAGTTATGAACCTCAAATAACACCATCAGTTTTCTCCTTTGAAAATAGCTGTATGGCCCCCTCAGCATAGCAACTATAAAAACCGGAAACAAAAAATAACTTGTATTACGAGTTCTAGACTGTAGGATCACAAGTTCACTAGAAACCACCACACCACCAGAGAGCTCGTGCAACGGGGATCCTGCCCCCTGTGCTGAGCAGGCCATGCCACCCACGAGATGGCTCATAGTTTTCTCTTGGAGGTGCCCTGTCTAGGTGGTGCTTAGAGAATCAGACAACTAGATACTGCTCTTTACGTTTTGGGAGGGGGGGGTTCTGTTTTTTTTTAATTTACAACTCAAACAGCAGCCTCTGAATTGACAAGACAATCCAAGCTTCACTGAATAGGGGAAGAAACTAATTTCCTCCAAGTCCCTTGTAGGGAGGAGCTTCTCAGAACATGGCTAGACAAATTACACACACACAAAGCTGACATGTTAATGACTACACCTACATTTTCCTGGGACCTTGCAGCACTGCTCCCATTGTATAGATAGAAGAAAAAACGAGACTTGTATGAAATGTCACATGAATCAGCAAAAATCAACTTTAAGACTAAGGGGGGAAAAATATTTCAAACTTTTTACTCATTCTTCCTACATCACAGCTACAAAGTCTGTTGATACCAATAGCATACACTGAACTCACTTGCAGCTTGAAGTACTGAACATTTAAAAAATTCAGAATTCACCCAGTTCACACACAAAGAAACATCCTATGTAATCATCTGTCAAAAATTCAGTTTTAGTGTTGCTCAGCATTATCATTAAAGAATTTTGCATTACAGTCATTTTTCCTATCCAACGTTCATTGCCTAATTTTAAACCAGCTTTCTTTTCTGCTATACTATCACTTTCATTCAAGTTTTAGAAAAAAGCCAGAAGATAATCTCATTCCTTTCAACACAGTCCCTTCCTATGAACTGCCCATCCTGCTGGCTAAGTGAACCTCGTGGAACAAAGTCCGCAACCACATGGATAAAATTTCATAACCTAAATGCAGTTTAAGCCCTGAGGGCAATCAGAAATTAGGAAAGAGCAGTTACAAGTATTTGATATTGCAAGCTGAAAACCAAAATAATATTTTCGGGTATATATTCAAAACATACTTCAAGACACCAGTAAAACTTCTATATAATTAACATCATCCACCACATAGAAGCACCTGAACACTCATAGTACCTATTGCCCTTTTCTTCTTAAAGGATAAGGTCCACTGCCTTCTGTGGACCACTGTGGGCATAATTCAAGCAAAAAACAAGTGTGATTCAACCTCCCCTCCTCATCAGACAGCAAATAAAGCAGGATTTCTCCTTAATATAGCTCATGCCAGAGGTAGGGAAGGACTACTAACTACTAACCACACTGAAAATGTTTTAAAACTAAATACATCTACTACTAAACTTATGATGGACTTAACGGAGGACCCACAACCAAACCAGTCTTACCTCCATCAGTTAGAAAAGGCAAACAGTCCAAAGGAGACCAGTGTCTGTACAGTCAAACACAGCAAAGGCCCTGACAAGTCTCCAGGTGCATGGGGATACCTGACGCATGTACCCACATGCCCAACCCAGCCTGCTGCTTTGCTGGGCTATCTCAGTGACAAAAACACAACTGAAATTTAAGCATTAATCAAAGCAACTGAATAAAAACATCAGTAAGGAGGAAGTTTCACTAACAGCAGTTCCCCGGAAGAACAAACAGGCTGAGTTGGAGGCTGCCCTCCTTGCCCTGTCTGTGCCAACACACACCACACACCAGCAGAGGTGGCAGCTGTGTTCCCCACAGCTATTGCATTGCCATGGCAAATGTGGACATGTGCTAAAGTCTACACAGGGGAAAACTTCTAAATACAAGGTAGCAAATATCAACGACTGGGTACACCTGGCAGGTTTTGGTGTAACTGTTAAATCAGTTTAGTCTCTAACGAAACCCTTTACATCCCAAATAGCAAGTCACACTACCTATTTCGGTAGTTACCTGAAACATTCATTACCTGCTTTCACTTCATCATAGCTACGCTTTGTGAACAAAGATATGGGAGGGGCTCTACCCACACTTGCTACAAATGCGCTGATGGCTAAAAAGGCCAATGCAGGTACAAAAGGCACAGCCAAAAGTCTCCTTAAGTGGTATTGACAAGGCACAGTTCTTTCTACGTTGTCTTTTGTCCTCAAGACTAATTCTACATGAGTTTTCAAAGGGGGCAGCAGCGTTATAGATGGTGTGTCTCCATGATTCCCGATTTGAGGCCAAAGTGGACCATTGATGGTGGTCAATATGGCCAAACCCAAGGTGTTGTTTCAGTGAGTCCTTGTATCTCCTCTTTGGGGCTCCTCTATTGCGGCAGCCAGTGGTGAGTTCACCATAAAGCACAATCTCAGGGAGGCGGTGATCCTCCATCCCGGAAACGTGCCCTGCCCAGCTCAGTTGTGTTCTCAACAGCATGGCCTCAATACTGGTGACCCCTGCCTGTTCGAGAATGGTAACATTAGTCACATAGTCAGTCCAGTGGATGTTTAGGATTGTACAGAGGCAGCGCTGATGAAAACATTCGAGAAGTCGCAGGTGATGGCGGTAGATGACCCATGATTCAGACTCATATAAAAGAGTAGACAATGGCTTTATAAACACTAATCTTTGTACTTTTCTTCAGGTGTTTGTTGCACCAGATTCTTTCTGAAGCTTCTCAAAAGCTCTATATGCCTTTGCTAACCTATTGTCCATCTCTTTGCCAATCCTACCATCCCAGGAAATGATACTTCCTAGACAGTTGAACTGCTGGACTGATCTAAGCTCTGATTTACCTATAGTGATATGAGGATGATGGTGAAGTTCCTGAGGTGCAGGTTGGTAAAGAACTTCTGTCTCCTTCAAGCTGACTTGCAGCCCAAAAAGCTCAGCAGCCTCTGCAAAGCAAGACATTAAGCTCTGCAGAGCTGCTTCTGTGTGAGCAACGAGGGCGGCATCATCAGCAAAAAGCAGCTCGTGGACAAGGTAATTCAGAGTCATAGTGTGGGCCTCCAGTTGTCTTAAGTTAAATAAGTTACCCTCAGTACGATATCGGATGTAAATACCGTTATCTTCATTGACATCTGCTGTGCCCCTTTGGAGCATCATGCTGAAAAAGACTGTGAATAGAGCTGGTGCGAGAATGCAACCTTGTTTCACACCATTCGCTACTGGGAAGGGCTGCTTTCACTTACTGCTTGCACATAACAAAATACTGTTCTGTAAATACTACATGCTAACATGATTATTTACCAAATGACAAAACTCCTACTAAAAATGCCTTATTTTTGCATAAATAAACTCTTCCACTCACTATCTTTGGGTCATTGATACAACAAACCTAATAGATTCAATGACTCAATAGATGCTACAAAAAGCATTTGTAATAACCTGTCTTGACTTAAACCTAAAGAGTATAAGGAAATTTAATTCTTAAAGACTGAAAAAATGCCAACAAAATGTTATTTCCCAAAAATTCGAACCATTACCCACAGCAATCTTCAAAAACGGGATTTCGGAATTTTGATACCTGAGATAAACCAACATTCCTCTCCAGTCTTTCTAGACACAGGCACTCGTGGTTGCAAACTCCTAACTGCCTGAAGCACTCACCCTTGCTGTCAGCACCACAGCAGGAGAGCTCCCGCATGGTGACGGTGACGCGCTGCAGGATACGGGAGGAGAGACTCCCGGGTACGTCCTTGCACAGCGGTATGACCGAGCACACCTCCAGCTGAGTGAGGGAGGGAGGATGAACACCAGGAAGGCTCCTGCTCCTACCTCATGGACTCACTACTCCCTTTACCTAGGGCTGCCCTCCCTCCAGCAGTATCAACAGCATGTACAAAAGAAAGCTGAGCAGGGGGACCACTGTTTAGAGAAGCGCAGGGGGAGCAGGATGACACTGGAAGTCACCCTTGTGGCCCAGAACCTGTCAGGAAGGTAAACTGGCAGTGGGAAGAGAAAGGCTGAGTGACCTGGTCTCCAAGACAGCACACATCACACCCAGAGACAGCAGGGATGGTGGCACACTGCCAAACTCTCAAACTTCTGACAGTCACTGGTGCTGCAGCCTCACTGCTTGTTTCCCTTAGGAAGATGGGATTTCAAAGCCACAAACAAGAACCATGACAAAAAAGTAAAAATAGCAGGTTCTTTCCCTTCTCTTTTTTTTTGTTTGAACAAACTTGAAGAAAAAGATTTAAGAAAAACAGCAGGAAGATGGTGTCAGACGCTGGCAGAGACTGGTGCCTGTTGTTTGCATTTCTCTAGAAGAAAAAAAATAAGTGAAAGGCTCAGAGAGAACAGCACATTGTAATTTAGCCAGGAGAACAAATCAGGTCAACTTTCAATCACAGGACATAGAGTGAGGGGAACCAAAACCCGTTGTTATTAAGGTCATTTACTGGAAATTATTTCATTGTCATAGCCCCAATATCTCATACTCAATTATGATATATGTTGCAAATATAACTAATAGAGATAAAATACCAAAACTACAATATTTATTTATATCTAATACACAACACCAGGCTGTTGTGAATTCTACGTGTTTCTGTTCCTCTGTTTAAAATTAGAGAACAGCAATAGAAAAAGCTAAAACTCATGATATGGCAAAACTGGCATGATTAATCCAGCTGCCAAATTTTGTACCACCTGCACAGTCAGCAGATTTAATAAAATTACTAATGAAACAAGTTTTTAAGAAGTGTGTAATAAGAAACAACAAGAATTTAAAACACTTTTACCAAAAAGCAGCTGAAATCTTTGTGTAAGCTTAGCTTGTTTAAGAGACTGCTATGGGGAATGCAGGGTCCTAACAGCAACATTAGTATTCCTAATGACAAAACAGCTCATGAAGACAACATATTGTGTACATATAGAAGTGTGTACATGCAGGATATATAAAATTGCCTCTTCCTTAATACTAACAACTTGCATGTTGTGGACATGTAAGCATGTATCAAGCAAGGAATTGAAAAAATATCATCTATGGATGCAGAACACAAAACACCATCTAACAAGAAGGACTAACATGATACTTGCCTTTCATAGTTTGAATTCTGGTGTAACTCCTCCTAGGCATTATTTGTATCGCAATCATTTAGTAATACAATTTAATTATACGGAGGCAATATATGGTCTGATAAGTAAATTAAATAAGCAATGAACTTCAAAAAAGCAATCACATATAGAGCGAATAACATGCACAGCAAAAGTGCTTTTTAAATCTCATTTAAAAATTTTAAACCTGTATCTTCAGCAATTACTTCTATTTGAATCCTATGGTAACTTTGAAATATTAAAATCCCACTCCTCATCATGGCCCTCCATAATACTAAGAACAGATGTACTATAACAAGAATTACTATACATTATTCCAAATTAGAGCTTATAGAAAACTCACAAGAGAGCCTGTGAATAAAACTACCGAAACTGAAACACAGAGGTAATAATCAAAGTTACTAAAACATGTATCAAAAACACAGCCAAACAGCCACCAGCTCAAGGAATAACTGACTTGCAAAACAATACAACAAACAACCACCAAACAAAAAAACTAGTAATGCAGATAAAACTACTCTTTATAATCACTACCATCATAGCTAAAACAGCAAAAAAAATTATTTATGAAGATAATCACACTCCCCTACATCACCAATCTTGAGGTTAGAGTGAATATTCTTAATAATGTGTGAATTTTATTTCCAATTGTTTTGTAATGAAAATATCAACTTATTAAAGGACACTACTTTTCTCATTACTCATTAGGACTAACTTAAGAAATAACACAGGCTGTTATGTCCCCTAGGACCAAAATATTTAGAAAGAGGGCATTTGGTCACACGCACTAAAAATATGGCTAAAGTACGGCTGCAAATTTTAGAACAAAACTGCAGACATTTTGAGAACACAGCGTTAACTAGAAAAAACAGTATTTTACCAAATACAGCTACACAGTGTACAGGCCTGATTCATCTAAGCCACAGGAGGGAAAAAAAGAAGTATTACAAATCCTACTTGTAGTATCATGTGAATTTGTCTCCATAGAATCAAGAGGCCAATGAATTCTGTGGTGAATTGGGAAACACCTCAGCTGTTAAATCTACATGATCCCAAGGGAATTGGAGACCCACAGAGTGAAAACCAGCATCTAAATTATATTCTTTCAGATTTGTAGGACTTATGAAAAGCAATTTACATATTTAGCATTACTTTCCAATTTGTTGCCCTCAGGCATAGAGTTTAGAAGTTCTATTACTTGGCAAAAAAAAAAAAAGTTGCAATCCACCAAAAGCTACAGCTGCAAGACAGTGTCTGAAGATCTATATGGTTCCACACAGTTACAGTTATAACATTAAATAGCTAAAAGGTTGGGTATATGTGACATCATACAACAGAATTTCCTTAAGGCATCTGGATTTCCTGTTATTCCTCAAAAAAAAAAGAAAAAAAAAAGTGCTTCTTGTTTTTCTCTTATAGGTATAGATCTATTAGAAGTCCATAGAAAGGGAATTTAGAACTCACCAATCCCCCAAGTAACTATGGTCAGGCTTCATTTCCTGTAAAAGGCACTCTGGAGTTTCTTACCACCATCCTCATCTCTTAAAATCTTAAGTACAGAGTGCTTTGTTCTTAAGGACATTGTAAAGAAAGTACTGTTGCCTTTAAGTTTCCACCTACTTAAAACTGTGCAGATAGAATGAGGTAAGATACACTGCATAATGCTCCTGCTGCCACCTCTCACCAAGGAAGGTCCTAGGAAGTACCAACCTCCTCTGTGACGTTCCGTTTCACGTAAAAGCTCTAGTAAATTAACTTTCCCACTCCAAAGTGATCACATTCCCTTCACAGTTGTGTAACCATTCAACAACCCCTAGCTTTCCCTCTAAATCCTTGGAGGACACTTGTCAGCTTCAGAGAGTCTCCAGCTAAAGCTATTGAGCACCAGGGCAGACAATTTTTCTTACTTGTGTATTTTAAAAATACACTCCCGCATTAAATGTTTAAGCTAAGCTTGGAGCACTAAGAATCTACGGTGAGGTTTAAAGTTTATGATCTATTAAATTCATACAAGGGAAAAACACATCCGAACATGATAAACTTTAATGCTCTGCTGGCACCAAACCATCACATCACTGGAAGCTGCCGGCGAGCTGCCTGAATCAGAGTTCTGAACACTCCATCAGCTTTCACCAGCAACTACTGCCATTTTCACTTGTTCAACCACTTCAACAGTTGGTTCACTCAGAACTGCTAAAGAGCAACTGACAATTTGGAAAGCAGCAAAGCCTGGCTTTCTTTTCCAAATGACGAACAAGAAATAATGCTGACTGGAACTATCTATTAACTCCAAATCTCACAAGGCACAGTGACCAGAAGTAAATGACCCATTTTACAAACTACACACAATTCTACCTAATATGACTTACATGCAAAACACATTTGGATATATTTGTTTCTTCTTATGTATGTAGCACAATTCATTTTATTTAGCTAACAAAGTAAGCTGAAAGCTGTCTAACGGATGGGGAATTATGTTTCTTAAACATTAAGAATCAATGCTGCATAACTACTTAAATAAATGCATATAGACATGTACCCTCCCGCCTAGCAAGAGGTATGATCAAACTAGACCAATTAGAATCAACTTTTCTTTAGGAAAAATAATTAAGCACAAATGCAAAATAAAATTAAAAACAATTATTTAATCAGGGTTTCCTGCTCACTGATTTAAGTCATGATTAAAATTAGTAGTACAGTCACTCTGATTTCAGTCAATCCCTCCAGCACGGACTGACCCTGAAGGCTCGCAGCCTTCCCCCAGCATCTTTGGCACATCTAACATCACTTAGGACCTTCTGCTCCATTCTTCCAGGACTAAGTTTGTCTGAGGTGGATTAAAGCCCACAAGCACTCATGTTCCTGTTATCCTCCCCAGGGAAAGGCTGGTTGCCAGGATTTTTCTGCTGGCATATCACAGCATTTTGCTCAATAATGAAATAAAGGAGTAAGACCTCCAGAGAGAAGGTGCCTGGGAAGGAAGTAGACCCTTACTTCCTATCCCAAACAGAGTATCTTGATAAGGATGGAATCAAAATGATGGGAAACGTAGGATCCAAAATACCTTCTGATACTCACTAACACTTCCCTACTGCTACTGAACTCGATCCTTAAGTACTGAACATGAAGTGCAGTACTCGTTCCTTATTATCTTCAGTAACTGCTAGAAGTTTTCCACTTGCAAGCCAACCTGAAAAACTGGGTTATATTACGGCAGCCAGTTTCTGTTTAACTGCTCTCCAACGATCACAACTGAAGTACTGGCATTCTCAACAGGAAACTTGACCACTCTTCTTCCTCTGTCCACCTTCATATCCACTCAGAGCAATCTGGCAAACCAAATTTTCCTTTTCCTCTTTTACAGCTGAAACACGCCAAGACAATCAGAAAGAACTTCATAAATACAAAGCTTTTCTTTCTCCTACTTGTGTGCTTTTATGCTTTTTAGCTACAGTTCTACTGCATAAACAAAACTTCAACATTTTTTCTCATGTAAAAAAAGCTCAACATGGAAGCAAAAAATTTAGTACAGGAGTAAACTGTACTAGGAGCAAGTACTACTTCAAAACACAACCTTATATTATGAATACAAAAAGCCTAAAGGATTATTTAAGCCTGTCGTATTTCCATAATCTCAATTCTTAAGGTATCAAAATTCTATAGTACTAACTTTGATCGTGATGCACAAATATAAAGCAGTCTTTCCCAGGAGACCCAACTGTATTTTGCAATCATTTAGGATTAGCAGACTCTTAAGAAAATCCAAAGAAATATCAAGACAAAGACTAATTGCAGACCGCAGTTATCACTAATAAGCAAGTTTACTTCAGCTTGATTAAGAAAAAAATTACTTGCTGAAAGAAAAAGCAAACAAGAAAAAAACATACACAGAAAAAAGAGAGAGAAATAACAAGCTTTTTATTTGAATGGAGATAATAATAAATAAATACAGCCTGTCCTTAAAGATATCAATTCTCTCTCCATTTAAAATGGAATAGGTTCATGGGAAATTTCATTCTAGGCAGCTTACAACAGAAATAAAAACAATTGGCCAAGTACTAATTTGCTCTATTCACTACAGCACTTGTCTTATACAAAACCAGATTCACACAAGGATCCGTACTAAATAAGGTCATCTTTTCCCATTTTTCATTTGGACATGCTGTAAGATCTTGTAGGAATTTGGCATAAGCATCAGCTTACTCTGAGAAACACATCTTCAAGAAAACCAGAAGCTAGAATTTCTATGTATCATCGGCACAACATTAAGTCTCACACAACACCTGCTCATGCTACAACCAGCCCAAATAACCTTTTATGATTGCTGTGCTCATTCTGACTAAAAATATACCATCCTTTTTAAATGCAAAGTGTTCCCATTCTTGTCTGCTCTCATATAAACTGGCCAAATCCATAAAATTTTCAATCTACAGTTGAATGATAAAAAACAACAAACTTAACGAAAAACTTACTGGTAAAAGCAAATAAAGCAGTTGAGATTTTACACTACAACAGAAAACAAAAATCCTGAAAGTGCTAATAAGATTTAGGTAGCATTCATGGACTAATATACTCTATGTAGCACAGGGGACACAACCTGGCATCTAGAAACATTTTCTAGACTGGAAACTCAAGGAGAAAATAAAACGTACTGTTATGCTCAGACAGACAACTACCATCATAGCTGAGGTAAAAATAAATACAAACACACATTTGTCAAATTTTAGGAAAAAAAAGTTACCAACAAAATTTGCTACACCTCCAATACTAGTTCTTCAAAGACTGTCAAATATGTGTCATAAGTTTGTTTAGCATTTTGCCGTCATATATTAATTTGGGCTCAAATTTTAAAACTGAAATTAGCATTCCTGTTGTGGTAATTCAAAGTTCTATTTGGCATTCTATTTTGCTTTTAGCAGAGCATTGAAAGCCAATAGCACACATAAAAATAATTTACAAAGCATTATGCTTGATTACCAGACACTCTGGCACTGCCCAGTGAGCCAACCATATCCTGGGTTGCATCAAAAGCAGAGTGGCCAGCAAGTCGAGCGAGGTGTTTCTGCCCCTCTATCCACTCTGGTGAGACACCACCTGGAGACTTGTGCACAGCTGTGGGGCCTCAGTATATGAAGGATACGGACCTGCTGGAGAAGTCATGAAGAAGGCCACGAAAATGACGAGGGCTGGAGCACCTCTGCTATGAAGACAGGCTGAGAGAACTGGGTTTGTTCAACCTGAAGAAGAGAAGGCTCCAGGGAAACCTCAGAGCACCCTCCCGGAGCTAAAGTGTCCAACAAAAAGGCTGGACAGAGACTTTTTACAAGGGCATGGAGGGACAGGACAAGGAACAATGGCTTTGAACAGAAAGAGAGTAGGTTTACGTATTAGGAAGAAATTCCTTACTGTGAGTGTGGTGAGACTCTAGAACAAGTTGACACTCCGGTAGTCATGGCTGCCCCATCCCTTGAAGTGTTCAAGGCCAGGTTGAAGGGGGCTTTGAGCAACTTGGTCTAATGGAAGGAGTCCCTGTCCCTGGCAGGGGAGTTAGAACTTGGTGATCTTTACAGTCTCTTCCAACTCAAACCAACCTATGAAAAATCTTCTGATTCTGCCTGGTCAGCAACGGCCTGAACATTCTCCATTTACAAAACAGCACTTTCCAGCTATGCACCTTGGTGTTTTCAGTTACACACACAAAGCAGACTAAAGTCAAGAAACTTCAAACAGGAAGTTGCTCGATTGCAATTACGTGAGCCATGGCACAAGATTTAGCCAGACAATCACACATACAGTATGTAAAATAACACTGTATAACAGTTCCTGATAGCATCTACTGCAGGCTCTTGAATAAGTGAACTCATATACGACACATAAGTTTTGGCATATACAACAACTGATAGAAGGACAGATATTTACAAGCTATACTAAAATGCAAACAAGTGACAGTTCTTATACAATAGAAGTATACAAATGCTATTGTATTCAAGTCCATCCCAGTCCTTTCATTTTAAAACCCTAAAACACATATTCAAATGAATACAGCTAAGCCACGATGCCACTCTAAGTCAAGATACATCAAACAGAAAACATTGCTGCAATGTTGCAGTGCATTTTAAAAGATTAAAATATTTTAAAAATATTATTTTCTCTAATTTTACCTGTGTTTTCCTAGTAGTCTCTTTTGATACTGACAAGTATCAATAGTAATTTTTTTTTCAAATAACTTTGTGCAATACATGTATATGTTAGAGCTTTTCTTTTTGCTTTTTCCTTATTGCATAGTCTGAGAATATTTTCAGAAATTCCTAAATCAGGGTGCTGGGTGTTTCTGTTCTTAATAAACCAGGACCTTTAAATGCCCATAAGAGACATGTGGGCTCATACCAAACCTTCACAGTGGATCACAGGTGAGGTCACATTAACCACAGTACATGCAGTACACTCAGTGAAGACCTGCGCATCTGAAGGCAATAGGAACACAACTCGCACAAAAGCCAAGCAAAGGGATTTGAATCCACAAACAAGAAGGCCAGGCTGGATGACAAGCTCTGCCCAAGCACCAAGCGTGCTGTATCTGTAAATATTACCCACCCAAAACAGGCACAGGTTTTGAGGCATCAGCAGCGATGCAGCTGATCCAGTATGGGCCCGCAGCCTTGTGCGCTGCTCCAAAACTCACAACCTCCGCTCACATCACAAGGTATCACAAGTTCAGAATTGATGACAGCACAGGCTCCTATAAACACACTGCACTGCAAATATTGCACGCTTATTAGTTTGACCCAGCATCATTCTTTCACATACATAAGCCAGTGTATATGAACATACTGGCATATGTTTGCATTTCAGGGCTTACTGCTTTCAGGCAAGATATTTAACTGTAACATGTACATACATAAAGTAAGCTGTGCTGATAACATCCCGCAAGCATGAACGCAAAACATAAACCCAAGCATGGCTGGCAGCTTATGCTGATTTTCAAACAGAGCTATGTAGTGAGGACACACAAGTAACACGACCCAGGAACCCTGTGCAAATACAGCACATCATGGTACCAAGCAAACACCAAGGTTTTGATTACTCTGTAACCCCTGAATCTGTATTAGGGAATGTAAATTACAGTACCCAGAAAAATCCAACAGCACGAGCCATAAAAAAAAAAAACCTGTAAAAAGCATCATCATCATCACCTTAAAAATTAATTTCACAGAAAATGCTTTTCCTTGTCTGAAAAGAGGTACTCATGGATCATCAGTTTTTGCTAAAATAAACAGATATGTAATTTATGCTGCAATAACCATTTCAAGCTTGTATGGCAAGTATTTGAAATACATCTAAAAATATCCTACATATACATGTTACATGCATGCATATTCATAACAAGAGTTGCAACACCGAAGAAACCTACTCTCAATAAACTTAAAACTACGAATTTGGCTGGTGGTTGTCATTTTTCTAAGCGCTTCAGTTTCCCAGAGAAGACAAGCACAAAATGCCTGCCACTTTACTCAGCATCTTTAACATATACCATAATTCCTTCCCAGGTATTTTCTAGAGCATTTCATGTCAATCTACCTGCAGGAGCGTGTGCAAAAGTGACACAGAGTGATACAAGTCTGACAACTACTGGCATGGAAAATGGAGAAACTGGCCTGCGTTACACATTTTCAGGATGTCGAATCCCTGTTACCAAGTCCTTACGTAGCTTATCAACCAAAAAACCCCCAACAAAACCCAAAAAGCAAGCAAACAGCTGCAGGAAGACATGAAAAACAAAGACTCCCCGTCTTCGCTATTATTTCTATTTTAAGTTAGCAAGTTTCCTGCTCGGGCAATGACGTTTTGCAGATGCTGCAAGAAACGCTACGTGGTATTCATTAAACTGGGACAAATCAAGTAAAATTATACAACTGCTCGGTATGCAAATATCTGTGCATAAAAGTTCTCCTCTGCCACTAACCGGCGTCCAGCAAGTAGTTATTTTAGCTAAGAGCGCCGAGTAATTCACTAGCTGTATAACTGCTACATCTTGTGGCAACACATTTCAACACAAGGAGGAAAAAGCAGACAATACCCGAAAGGGAACAGTGAAGGGACTTGTTTGCTCATAACCTTCATACAGATATTCCCTGCAAACACCCACAACACCCTGCTGTCGCTGTCGGTGTAACACAAGAGGGGAGGAGCAGGGGAGGGAGGAGAAAAATATTATCATCGAAGGCGTGATGGAGGACAGGAGAAAGTTGCAGTCATTTCGTGGCGGCCGCAAGGCGCCCTGTCACTTCTGGCCACAAAACCGGCCGCCCCCGAGGGCGACTTCCCCACGGGGACGAACCTTCGGTGTCGGCCCCTCTCTCCTTTCCACCTCCATGATGCCAAAAGTGCCCGACTCCCTCCAGCAACAACGGCCGCATCCTCCGGCGCAGCACTTCTACTTAGCCGCTGGCGGAGGGGAGCCTATTTCGGGGACGCCCGAGACGGGAGCGCCGGCGGCGGGCGGACGGCCCGGGAACGGAGGGAGCGCGGCCGGTCCCCGTCCGCGGTC
>WEIV01007687.1:11073-22106 GCA_013390005.1 Calyptomena viridis | reverse complement strand
TGAAGGGATTCAGTCAAGGTTCAAGGATCCTAGGGAAGCAAAAGAACATAGTTTGCTATTGGATTACTTGTTATTCATGTACTTAATAAAGCTCAGAGACCTCAGAAACAGCCAAAATACTTGTTTCATTGCCAACAAAACTTAACCTTAAACCACTAAAATGAGTTATAAGACTCATATGGACAACTTTGTACACAATTAACATTTTTTGCCACATAAAGTCCTAGCTAATTTTCCTATCAGACAATTCCACTTCAGGTAGTAAGGGTAAATGCCTAATGACACACTGGGCTCTTTTAGCTGCTTGCATGCTAACAACCAGTTATAATTGTGCCTAGCTTTTTATTTTAAATGGAGACTACCTGCTTCTCATAATAATGGTCCTTCATTAGAGGACCTATTCCATCATGATTTATATGATACCTATGCAAGTTCCCAATAGGAGTTGTACTTTGAATAATAAATGTAACTTCTTTGTTCCCATACAGATTTTCTGCCAGTTCTATCTCCTTTTCACTTATTCTAGTCACTATTTTGATCTTCTTTTTGATGATAGTACCACAGTACACTCATAAATTTATATGCCAAGTTATTAAAAAGTAAAATAAAAAATCCAAAGAAGTTATGAAGTACCCTGTAAAACTTGTCCCAAATTAAGTTTTTAGATCCTCAAGGGTAAAGGATAATCCATGGTCAGTTGCACATACTTATTTATTTACAACAATATTTAAAGTCAAATAAAAGAGCAGCAAGAGATTTCTGCACATTAGTTTCTTTTTTCCATTCTATTTTTCATTTACTTCTACATTTTTTCCTGACTATTCCTCAGGCATGCATAAGCAACACAACTGCTCTCTCTGCAGTTCTATGATTTTGTCTATGTGGAACTGGGAAGGAGCAAGTCAACTTGCCTTGTTTGGGAATTTTTATTTTGCTTTACGCACACGTGTACACAAATACGAGTACTTATGTTCCTTACTTGTAGTTTCTGAGACAGAGCTGAACTGTTTCCAAAGAAAACTGTTCTCACATGGTCAAGCTTTGCTATTACAGTGGAAAGATCCATTGTTCTAGATGACCTATGTTTCATTTCTGAGCTTTAGTAGATCCCTTAAACACTCCAAATCTCATTCTTGAAGTGCCTAGAGAAAACAGAGCAGAATACTGATACCAACTTATTATTCTTTGAATAGGTAGAGCAAAGAAGAGAAGACAAAAGGGCTGTATCCTCCATCTCTGAGAATACATAGCATCCTCCTGCGATAGCTACAAGTCTTAGGTACCAAAGTTACTGCTCTGCATGTTACTGTATCACCCTTCCTCTAACCCAGCCGTGAGCCAATAATGAGTTAACAATAAGTGAGATGAGATGATTATACACCAGGATAGGGCAATTTCTTACACAGCTTCATAACCAATTACAGTTAAGCAGATGTACTGAATTCGAGGATTGCAGCCATGCCTTTTTTGCTGATGTGACAGATACAGAATATCCAGGTTGGTTGAGAAGCCTTTGGTTACATATGGCTTTAATGGACCTTTATTATGGTTGTTATCTTATCCCTGTCTCTTGTTATTTGGTCCTAATGCTTAGTGATGGCAATCTGTTTACTGGATAGCTTCCTGGCATGGGATTCAACAATATGAAAGCGAAGACTACATAGGGTTTTTTACAGTTATGATTCCTCTTTTATAGAAGCTTTCAACTTTAAGTACTGTCATTCCAAACTCTAGCCCTTCTACCTTCATGTAGTAAATGGTAAGAGTACCCCTTTTGGCAAGGAATGCTGCAGAGCAGTGGAAGAAAAAATTCCATCTGGGGACCAGGGCGCCAATAACTGAGGCTAGGACATATTCAGAAAAACTCAGGAGATCCCAGACTCCAGCTCAAAAGAGCAATTGCACTGTTACTGGAAAGTTCCCCTAAAGAGAGTGTGAATGCAGAATTCACAGACATTAGCTTTTTTCTGCTTTTCAGGATCAGAACCAAACTATCACCCTCCCTTAATATAAACGAGTAGTTATCGCTATGAATAAACTCAGAAATGCTACTTACAATCTGATGTGTCTAATGCTGGGTATATTAACGCACAATATTAAATCCCTAATCTCTGTTAGTGATTTGGGCATTTTTCCACAAAGCACTTCTCAAGTATAATTCACAAACTAGATTCATGTCTGATTTCATTATGATTTTGCTTTTACATCAAAATCACAAACAAATCCCAAAACATTATAGGTCTCAAGCACCTTGTTAAATACGATATTGCCCATAAAGACTTTGTACAAGATACCTAAGAGATCTACACAAAAATGCTGAAATAGAGACCGAAATAGTTGTATTATACAGAGGTCCCACATACACAGTAGGATTTCTCTTATACTTTTAATCCAGTTTTTTGTGTAATTCCCAAGGCAAAACTTCTCACGACCACTATATGCAGGGAAGAATTTACTGTCAACATATACTGTACACTAAAGGAAGAAAATTACCTCAGTCCACATTCACACCAACCCCATAGCTCCTTAAGACACTCATTTTCAAAATACTTTTGTTCAGTAAAATGAGTATTGTTTCAAGTTTCTTTATGGCAAGTCAGTAGGATCAAAACGAAGGCAGGCTTGCTCACCACTCAAAGCACTTGCCTTGTTTTCAATTTCTAACGGGAATGAAAAGTATGTTCAGCTTTTCCTCCTTCAGCACCACACTCTGCCCTTGTAGAAGATTACTGAAACATGAATTTAAGAAGGCTGTTTCAAGCAGAAGCATGTTCCTATGTATAGGAATGATGTTAATTCCTGTCACTCTGAACATCCAAGTGAGATTGTTGTTAAAGCTGCTTCTAAAGGACCAAGGGAATTTTTGCCTTTCAGTTCAATGACTTTCATCACCTCTATTAGACTAAACATAAATGTAATATAGCCAAGTCACATTCCAAAGGTTAGTCTTTCATTTAGGCAAAATACTGGAGATGCAAAAGCTGTGCAGCATTTACAGGAATCTAGCATGGATTCAATAAACCAATTGAACACGAAAGGAACATCCTTTCTAAATGCAAATTATTCAGGTGCAATTTGAGTTCCTTAAAGGTTACTCTTCAGTTCCCTCTCCCTAAGTAATAAATGAGAATACAGAACAGCTTAGTTTCCTTTTTCAAAATTCTTTGTGTTAAGTCATTTTACTGCTTCTATTACAGGCCTTTTCTGTATGAAGTAGATACAGACTCTGGACTGGTCTGTCCTGTGACTGCTGAACACCAACATTAATATTTTACTAAAGCACTTCTGAGAAGAACTTAAAAACTAGTTTAAAAAGCTAGTCTGACAACACAGCAATGTACAGATATACCCAAGCTGCAGCATTCTTTCTTTCCTTTTAATTTTGCCGAAAGATTCTACGTTTTCCTATCTAGAAGAGTAAAACCACAAATATCAAGAAGGTCCCAAAAAATGCAGCCCAACAACTCTTGATACTATACTCATCGAAGTGTCAGCAGATCTACCTGAACAGGTATGCACAATAGCTTTAAATCTGACTGAAAATTCTTTATGATGAGATTTTGTCTTAAGTGAAGCCTGTGGCCAAACTTTTACTTGGTTCTTGAGTCAGAAAAATAGCTGTTATATCAATTTTGAGGCAGGGTCTTAGGAATAACAGGAAAGAAAACATATTATATTATATTGTCATATTAGAGAGGCTCTTTCCAAGAGGGACTATATTAGTGTATAAATTAAACACTGCATAGTAACAGCCACTGACTAAGAAGCTGCTGTGGGCCCTTTGTGGCATTGAACATTCATTAGTGAAATCTGCAAGTATATTTATACACAAAATTTGCATTTTCTATGGAAATTTAATTTCAACACAACTCATACAGCAGCATTGTCAGAATTAAAAAGCATGAGTGAAACTTCAGGGTCTTCAGATGAAGAAAAAGACTTGAAAATGGCATTGATTTCCACAAGAAGACAAAAACTGAATGATACTACTGGGAACTACTGCTACCTCACTGGGTTTAGCTTCACTGTTAAAGACAGAGGGGAGTCACTTCCACTGGGGAAAGAAGCACTAACAGTTTTGTGGCTACAGGAAATATTTTGCATTTTCTATGTCTCTCTTCATATAAGATTCAAATGAGACATAACAACTGGTCACATAGTATTAAGAGTTTAAGCTGGAATTACGGCTGTATTTTAGACAATCAATAATTCAGTTCATATCTCTGCTATATTCTGGGATTTTTTAATTGTACTAAGGTCTCATCCATTACATACTAATGGTAGTATGGATGAAATAACTAGTGTTTTTAATGTTATAGGTAGAAAACAGACAAGTAACAGTAAGAAATTCTAGTAAGGAGAGACACATTCTGGTGTTGATTCTGTGCTGCAAAGACAGCAGCCAAAATAAAGAGAATTATAATAAAGACTGGCAATAAAGTTCTAAAGTAAAACCTTCAGCATACCATGCGTAATTGAAAGGAGGATTCAGTCCTTTCCAAAGAACATGCCAGAAAGACCTGATAAAACAGGCTGGATAATAAACATTTACTCATTTTTCTCCAAGTGCCAAGTGGAATAAACCAGGACCTTCTTGCTTTCTTTATATCTATCACAGGCAGCAGAAATACACTTGTAGGTCATGTATTAGGCATTTGTCTTCTGGAGTCCAGAGACCTTGACTCCACCTACATGTTGCTGAGAAACTCCGTGAGAGCAAAAGACAAGATGGCCAAGGGCAGACCTTTTAGGACAAGTGTCAGAACAGTCCTCCACCCCAGTTTAATCAGAAAGATTCTTCTCATCATGCTGCTGTAATACTGTCCCTTTTTGTTGTAAAATCATGTGTCTTAGTCTTACACCAGTTGGAAGGAAGGTAATAAAATTAATTTTGAGTTAGAAGCAAATAAAAACCAGTCTTTTCAAAATTTAACATGAGTTCTAACTTCTTGTGGTTTTATAACTCACGCATGGTTGACTAACTTTTAAAACCTTAAACTTTGCATGTTTTAAGTTCTCACAGAAAATGAGGGCAGTCTCATTTTGAAGTTCACATCTTACACTAAAGTAATGACTTTTTTTTTTTTTGACTGATGAATCAGCCGGACATGAAGTGCCACTGTACAAAAGCACTGCATGTTAGATGCAATGGCTAGCACTTTGTCTCTTAACCTAGCTACAGGTTTTTCACACCTTGTTAAGAGTTCTGTTCCCAGCTATTTCACCTACAAAAATAGCTCTTGAAACATACTGTACTTACTCAGGATGAAAGTTTGACACAAAGTTTCAAGAAAAAAACCCTGGTTTTCCCGAAAACATTCTTTCCTCTGCTGCCATCCACTTACTAGATATCCTTTTCTTCATTCAGAGTCACCCAGAGTTTTCCTACTTGCACTGCAAGCAATCTAAATAATGAAGTATTTTCTTCACTCAAAGCAGAGCCAGGCGCTGGCTTTTAATGGCCTTTTTGTGGCCTGGGCCATACCTGGCCTGCCAGAACGATACTCATCAGACCTCACAGCTTGTTCAAGGACTCACTTTTCTGGAAGACCTTGGTAGCTGGGTGGGGAGATGGCCCCTGTGCTGCACATGTTCTGCAGGAGCAGATCCATACGGAGAGAACCAGGGGCAAGTCATGGCACCTTGGTGGCACCCAGCAGGTGCAATGGCTGGGCCTGCCCTGGCAGAGACACGACGCCACTGCCAGCAATGCACACGTTTAGCCAAATTGACATAACTGTTGACCAGGCAGGATTTCTCCCTCCCCGCCCCACATTTTCACGTGGCAAAGCACTCAGCAAGTATTTGTTCAGCTAGAATCTATGCAGAAGTCACAGAAATGCTGTCAAAATAAAACATTGAATCACCAAAAGCAAACCTTGCTTTTGTAAGGATGAGCTCCTACTATATAATACTGAATTATACAAATTCATCTACAGTGAAAGTGAAAATGCCTTTTTTTTAATTCTGATTCTTTGTCACAGCACTTTGAATGTCAAAGGTCCTATCTTAGCGAAGTTCCCAAACAAACAAATCAGGCCTGCACAAGTTAATCAGAAATAAAACAAAAAACACCACCAACCTATGTACTGAATGTTGGTATATTATACCAACTGCAAAGGTAATGTTAGTATAATCTCTGATAATATTTATTCAGCGAACTGACAATTTTCTTTCAGACTCCCACAGACTCCCAGTCTTTACCCCCTAAACACAATAGCTAAAATCCAATTGAAGAGTCAAAATTCACCCCTCCTGAGGCTTAATCTAAGCTTCTTTCCTTAACTGAGGTTGCTTTTATGTCCCCTTCCCCAAAGTCTACTTGTTCCACCTCTTCTGCACAGAGCAAGGATACACAAGCTATTCTGCCAGAGTTCTGATGCTTAGCAAAGACTGAAACTTGTTGCTCTTCTATTTTTCTTTTTAAAATGTTTGAATTTTACTTAATTGTTTTTTGTCATAGGAGCTACAGTTTTTCAGGAGTACATGTAATACAAGCACAGCTTTGGATTTGATACAACCCTATTATGAATGAAATCATTCGTGTCACCAAAGCTGCACACGACTGTCCTCTGTTCCCAGATTAGGGCTTTAATGTTCACCTCTATATTTAGAAACCAAAAACCAAATGGCCAGTTTTCCTGATGACTCAGCATCCATACTGACTGCAGAAGAATGTGGATCCCCAGCAGGCCCCTTGCATAAAAGTGCTTAGAAAGTCCAAACGTGAAGGTTATGGCTTTTACAGTTTTCCAAACTGAGAACAGAAAGGCCCTTATTAACTTTTACTTCTCGTCTCATACAACCTTTTGTTTTAGGAAAAACTTCTAAGAAAACAGCCTTTCTCCTTTACCTTATGTTACCTGTTGCCTATTTAAAGAATTTATTCTTTTTCATTCCTGGACCATTCTTTAACTGGATGCCAGCCAATTTCCATTTCTCTACCTCCCAGCCTGCTGATGTTCTCTATGCTCTCAATTTACTTTTATACATACACAGACATATACATATGAATATATGTATGTAATCTAAACCTTAAGGTTTACTTTTGGCAATTACTGTTTTGTTGTGGTTTTGTTTTGTTTTTAAATCAGGGAGTACTGAAACACTTGGCAGCACTCTCAAGAGATAAAAAAGGTCTCTCTAGGCTATCCTGGGGAAAGCTTGCACGTTTATTGCTGATCTCACCAAGCAAGCTGGGCATGAAAACCAAGAGGCCTGAAGCTGTCACTGTTCATGTAGTTACACGTGGTCACACATGCATATTTATGTTAAAGACTGTATTTATTCACTTTATGAATAAAACCAACAATACTTAGATAATGTAAGTAATATGTAAGTAATACTTATATTCGAGAGTCTCCAAAAGCTTTATTAACATAAATCAGAAAGTACTGTAGCTGGAAACAAGAACATGGAAATTATATGAAGTATCCCAACCATACGTATAGTATGCCTCTACTAAAAAAATTGCTGGTAACATATCAGATATAACTGTCCCTATTCTTGATCTCACATAGGGAAGGAAAATCCACTGGAAAAAACTCTTAGCTAATATTTGCCTGCATTACCTTCAACAATTTTTGGCCTTCAAAGTGTCATTATGTTTGCTTTCTTTTTTAATCTGATGGACTGATTTAGGGAAAAAAGCATGAACTATTGGGAAAAAAAGGAAGCCCAAAGCATAACATAGTTTAGATTATATTGCTTTACTGGTATTTCCTTAGAATCACATATCATTATGCAAAGTCTTTTGGTAATGAAATAACACAATTTCTATGAAATCTAAAAACATAGGAAAACATAACTATGCATTTTCGCTTTCTGTCAGTCCATAAAAAAGACTTTTTTTTTCCTTATTGTATTTTTTCAATCTTCACAAACTTTGTTATTTTGGACTTCAAAGGTCTTTTAAGTTTAAGAATAGGCATACTTTCTCAGAGGAACTTTGGCAAGTATTTGAGAGAGAAACATAACAATGTGTCTTAAGGATTGTATATTGTAAGTCACTTATTTTAATCTATCATGCTTATCTGGTTGATTGTTAAGTCTCATAATACTTATTATCCTTTACAAAATGTTGTATGATAAAAAAATCTGAATATCCTACGAAAAAATATAAACACAGATACATGAGCGTCTTGAACTCAAAACAAATTTCAGCCCTTAAACAAAAAATAAAAGTATCAAACAAAGCATTTTTGTATTTCTATGTTTGCATTTTTATCTTTACAACTAATATTAAGCAATGTCCTGGTTCAACCCCGGCCAGCAACCAAGCACCACAGATCCACTCACTCACTTCCCCCTATGGGATGGGAGAGAGAATCATGAGGGTAAAAGCAAGAGATCTGATGGGCTGAGATAAAAACAGTTCAATAGGTCAAGCAAAAGCCGTGCACACAAGCAAAGCCAAACAAGGCATTTGTCCATCACTTCCCATGGGCAGGGAGGTGTTCAGCCATCCAGGACAACAGGGCTCCACCAGGCACAATGGGAAGACAAATTTGGAAGACAAACATCGTCCCTCCAAATGTCCCCCCCTTCCTCCTTCCTCTCCCAACTTTATATGTTGAGCGTGATACCATATGGTCTGTAATATCCCTTTGGTCAGTGGGAGTCAGCTGTCCTGGCTGTGTCCTCCCCAATTCCTTGTGCACCCCCAGCCTCCTCACTGGTGAGGCAGTACAGAAGCAGAAAAGGCCTTGACACTGTGCAAGTGCTGCTCAGCAGTAACAGCAACATCTCTGTATTATCAAACTGTTTTCAATACAAATCTAAAACATACCATCATACCAGGCACCGTGAAGAACATTAACTCTAACCCAGCCCAAAACAGAACAGGTGCTAGTTAATCTGGATTCCAATTGCAAGCAACTAGTCCAGATCTTGAGGACATTCTACAGACTTCAACAGTCTTCTGGACTTACAGTTACATAAATGACATTGGAAATTTGGGTCAAAGATTCAGAGATTTTTTTTTCTTTCAGATTAACCCTAAGGCTTTTTACTAACATTGTTTCAAAGTAAAATAAATATTTACTGTTTCTGATACTCTGCCTCAAGCCAACTGATGCAAGAAAAAAAGTGTGGTTTAGCAGTTACATATCTTAAGTGATATAATAATATTTGCATGCTTTGTAGACTGTGTACCATGCAGTTTCCTTTTCCACGTGCTTTCATTTGCTATTAAAATAAGTACTTACAAAGGAGAAAGAAATTAAACCCAAGATTCTTTTTGAGTATATTGACTTCTCATAAACTTCAGTAAAATAAGATGTAGACTTACTACTGGTATGATTCTGTTCTTTGTGTAACCTAGCTCAGACTGTTTCCAGTTTTAAAAAACAGACCTTATTTCAGAGTCTTGTAACTATCACTAAGGATTTATTCAATTCACTAATATTCACTCTTGAATAAAAAGACTAAATGTTTATCTAAAGTAAGATGATGAGTGCATTTGTTGTAATTTCTATCTCAAAGAAAGTCATGGTCAGCGACAATGACAGCTTTGTCGCACCATCTTTCCTTAACACAAACATCTCTGGTTGTTAGATCACAAAAATTTAAAAAGCATTATAAGATTGACTTTGAACAGCATTGTGTGCCATCTTTGGGTTTAGCTCAGTCCGTGTATAAACAGGCTTAACATTGTCTTTGAGAATTGCACCCATTTATGCCAGGGATTAACATGCCAGGGTCTCTCTCTCTGAGATCACAGCTCCATTCTAAAGATGCAGCTTCCCACTACTGTTATTTTCTTTTCAAGTAAATGCACATTTAACTACAGGCTGCACTGGTAGTTTGCGGTGATGAAGATTAAACCTGAAGTGAGCATAGAAGATTCAACTCTGCTCCACTTCAGAGTAAAAACTGTTTCTCTGAAAGATTGTCACCCACATGCAAATGCTGGCGTGCAAACCTCCTCCTTGAAATGCCTCACACTGCCTTTTCACTTCTCCACCCACCACTCGTTCTCATGCTCTCACTGTTGAGTGTAATCAATGTCACTGGAAGCTGAGCCGCCCGACTCCTCAGAACGACATCTGACTACTGTGCTTAATAGGAATGTACCAAACAGCCATTAAAAATGGCAAAGCTTTTCCTAGGGTAGAATTAAAGACTAGTGGGTAGGTTCAGATTCTCTAACCCCATCTGCTAAATCCTACACTGCACAACAACCCTTTCATTTGAGTTCAAAGATGCAGCTCCTCCATTTAAAGAGCACTTGTTATCTCAGAGGAAATGGAGGCTAGAGCGTGCCTGACACTAAAGAAAGAAAAAATTAATGTTGGCTCTGCAACGAAAGCCTCCAAAACAGCCAGTCTCACCCAAGCATAATTAATCAATTGTATGTTCTTTTAGCAAACCTTTTTTAGTTTGGCTTTTGGCTTGTCCACATGCCAGTTTACAGTCATAAGCGACAGGGAAGTGTGGTAAGACTGATGTCTATCTCCCTCTCTCAGGCACTGTACTGAATTTGTCATTCCACATAAAATACTAACTGTTGTGTGATTGCTACAGGACTACATGTCATACCAATTAGCATGTTCTCTTTCCCCCCCCCCCATATTTTCTTAATTCAGTAACTGTGTCCAGTAGACCCATTTTGTATTCAGGCTTATTTTCCAGCACTACTGATGAGCAACATTAGGTAATGAGAAAGATTTTAGGATTATTGTTTGGTTTTGTCTTTTTTTTTTATTGGAGGCATTTTAAAACCTTTACCAGTAGATATGCAAATTTTCCCTTTCACACATATAAAAATAAAAATTGAAAAATCTAATACCACCCATGTTTGGTAACTAACCAATCTTTTAGCCTCAAGAATATTGTGATTCCTTGTGATTTTACAGGGCATGTTGTATACATTTATCAATGTAGGTTTGTTGCCTGTCAATGTGACTAATTTACCTTGCTTTTTGCATCATGTAAAGGTATAAACTAGTCCTTCTAAACACTAAAGCATAACATTATATGCCATTCTCACATTGCCTATCATTTATTTCCCTAATGAAATATGAAAATTCCTA
>WEIV01007685.1:0-35496 GCA_013390005.1 Calyptomena viridis | reverse complement strand
TTAATCAGCAACACAAAGAGGGTCAGCTTCAATTCAATCCTGGCTACTGTGAATGGGAGGTAAGGAGTGAATATTAGAGGGTGTAAAACAAGGCTGTGGTTTATGCTGTGACAAAGGCAAGGCCCTGCAGATGCAAATTGTTTTTGGGAAAGAAGTTAAAGGGACAACAAAACCACATTTTTTTTTTATTTGCCCGGGACAAAGTGGTTAAAACATAACAATATGGTCATAGCTTTAAAGTTTGGGACAACAAGCTCAATGGAGAGAAAAGCTGACAAACAAGGTGTGAACTCAAGAATGGAAAACCTCGGAAAAATTAGAGAAAGCCGCCCTGCAAGCTCATCAGCCAAAAAAAAAAAAAAAAAGGAAGATTGTCTATATTCCATGGTGGGGGTTTAATTAAATATTTTTGCTTAATAGAATAAGTGAAAGGGGTGGAAAAGAGGAAATCACTTGGAGATGGTGATGCAAGGATAATGGATAGAGGTGGAAGAAGTTGAAAAGCTCCCCAGTAGTTAAAAAAATAAGAAATTCAGCTGTTAGTTGTTTTTCAGAAGTTTGCTTTTTGCTTGTAACTTTCTTATTTAACCTTCTTGTTCATAAATATTTATTAAATTAATTAGTTAGGGTGTCATTAGGCATTACTAACTTTGGGTTCAAGGTAATGGGAGAGAGTTCCTTCTGCATGAACAAAGCTCTTTACCAAAGATATGAGGTGTCTAAGAGTGACTTGAGGACTCACCACATAGACATGATCTGGGCTTTTGTATTTCTATATATGGAAATTTATTTTTCTGGTATTTTTTAAAAACTCTACATGCCAAAGTGGAATGCAGAGTTGGTTTTTGAAGGTGAATTTGTTGAGTCTTAAGAAGGGCAATGCCCTCCTACAGGTGGTGGAGATTTATGACTAAAGGGTAGAAAATGAACAGTTGCTTTCTTCTCAATTTTTTGCTGATATTCACAGATGAAGAGAAGTTAGTGATAAAATTCTAGATAGGAAGTTAGAGTGATTTCTCTTTCACAGGCTACCTTTTATTTTTTTGAGTTTGATCAGGTCTGAGCACTGTAGTGATATCCTGGTTCATGGCTGGGACTCCTTCTTGCCATTAATAACAAGAGGGAAGAGCTGGGAAACAAAGCAAATACTGGGTGAGAGAAAGACCTGATTGTATTTAAAGGATGGAATGGAAAACACTTATCTGAGTAAACTGATGCTTAGCCCAAAGAGATTGTTTCTGAGAAGTCTTGGAGGTCTTGTGAGGAACAGTAAGCTGGTGCTATAGAAAAGTTATACTAAGTTATGGCCTTTTCTCAAGAGTAATGGAAAAAGTAAAGGCACCAAATCACTGTTCCTCATTACTGCAAAATGGTTTATTCTAATATTTAGAAATTATTCCTGATCCCAGAAGTTGTTGAATAGCATAATTCAGACTGCATAAAGGAGGCACAAAAGTGAAATGGGAGACAATTTTTCAAACTGGAGAATTGCAGCAGCCCATCCAAAGATATAGTCAAAGCCCAGGTATGGTCTTGGTAGTGAAAAATCCCTAGAATTTGTCAGTGAAAAGGGAAACTTGTTGAATGATCCTAAATACAATTGTCAGAAACTTAAAAACATGAATATTTATTGGTGAGCATTTAATGGTGAATACCTTAAAAGTAATATTATAAATATATTAAAAGCTGCAGAATGTCTTTACTGCTGTCACCTCTGCACTGAATTTATCAAACCATTTTGCTAGAGTGTCGTTTTCTTGCTCCCAAATGCCCTATTAAAAATTTGTACCCAAATCTGTTACTTTTCCCTTTGTTGTGGTTTAACCCCACAAGGTAACTCAGCCTCACACATTCACTCATTCACTCCCTTGTGGTGGGATGGGGAAGAGAATCACAAAGGTAGAAGTAAGAAAACTTTTGGGTTGAAATACAGACATTTTAATAGGGAAAGTAAAAGTCTTACCCCAGCCCAAACAAACGCACTGCTGGTTAGGACATTAATTCTTGGTTTAAATCTGCTTTCTGCAAGTATTCAGTGATTAATCGTATTCCCCTCAATTTTTATCTTCTGGGCTTCAAATGCACCTTTGCTATCTATAGTTACACATTGCTGTTGTCCTTCTGGTAGTCCTCCTCTGTACAAGTCTGTCGCCGTTTGAGTGGGGACAGTTGAAGCAAATTAAAGTGAATCCACTATCAAATTATTCGAGACTTTGTTTGAGTTTAGGGATAGAAAAGGATTTTATTAAAACAGGAAAAAAAAAGATATTGTGTATTAAAAAAACCCCTACCCTTATACAAACAATATAAGCACCAAAAAAGGAACAAAATTAAATTAGGTATCCAATGTAAGAACCACACCAGTAGCCAATACACAACAAAATAGTCCTTCTCAATGAAATAACACAGGCCTGTCTGGCCTGAAGCAAATTTCTGCTTGCAAAGCAGATGTGTAGGATGAGGGGGAGGTTTCAGAGCTGATTCCTGGTGGCCAGAAGGGGGTTGGTGAGAACCGGGGCTCCCCCAGGGTCTTCTCCAGGGAACAGAAGAGAAAAAAGGGTGAAGGTAGAGAATGAGAGAGAGCAAAACTGCAATTAATTCCCCCCCTTTGGGATTTTGGGAACCTGCAGGGGACAGGACTAGGGTTTGGGGGCCCCGAGAAGCCTGGTGGAGATGGAAAGAGGGGCTAGCTCCCACCCCTAGGATTTCTGGGGACTCGCAGGGGGAAGGACTGCATTTTGGAGCTCCTGTGACTCAGATGGGGATGGGGAAAGGAGGACCCGAGCCCGTGCCGCCAGGGAAAAAGAAGAAGGGAGAGAGAAGAGGGCAGGGTAAGGTTTTCTAGCCCAAACCAGGAATCTTGCAACGAGGAAGGGATTCAAGTTTATGCCAGAGCTCTGAAGTGTTAGAGAATCAGGTCCTGGTCTGGCCCGCATGTGCTCGAAGATGGTGTCATCAGAATCCGAAGGGGCAGCAGCCTTGTTCTGCACCACCACACGTCCAAGAAGCACATTGGCGTCTGCATCTCACTGTCCTTTTATCCTTTTGTTTTCTTGGCCCACAATTCTTTGCTTTTCACGCCTGCGTGTATGCATTTTTCCATGCTTCTCTCACCCCTGGAGGGTGTAGCCTTGCGTCCTGGTTGGTCTCTTTTCTCCCAGCCTCCCTCCGGTCCCGAACCTGTGGGAAACCCCTGTGCCCCCTTTCCATGTGCTGCAAGAACGGCAGCTGCTCTCCCCCCCAGCCTGGGTACCCGATGCCACCCCCCCCAACACAGCAGCCCAGGGAGACGTGGCTGCAGGCATGGCACTCCTGAGCACCAAGGGGTGTGGCGAGTGACCGCTGGGTGCGAGGGACAGCAAGCACAGGTAGTGCCCCGCGCTGGCCGGCGCCAGTGGCTGCAAATGGTGCCCGGCTGCCCTGCTGCGAACGGTGCCTGGCCGCCACGGGTGGCGGCAGTGCTGGTGCAAGCAGTGCTAAGTTGTACACCATGGGGCACTGAGCATCTACAGGGGCAGGGGCCTGGCACCCGCCGCACACCGCCCCACTTGCAAACAAAAAGAGAAAAAGTTTTCCTTAAAATAGAACCATAACAAAGTCTGACTGCAGCTGACCTTTCTTCTGAGTAGAAGTGACTTGATTTGCATTTGGTGTTCCAAATAAGCACATATGAATGGTCTGTAAAATGATGAAGAACCTGTTTCACAAATTTCATGAAGAGCAGTCTTGATATGGGCCAGGCATGAAAATACATATTAAACAGCAGCATCTCAAGCATTTCCTGAAGATTTAGTCTCTGTGAAAGCAGCAGCACATTTGTGCAGAGATTACATGGACATATTTATTTCATGAGGGCTTTCTTAAGGAGGGTCCAGAACTCTCTCTTATCATTAAGCCTGCTTTATCAGAACAGGTTCCAGAAAGTTTTGTTTTGCTCTGCTTTGTAACAAAAAGCAGACCTTGGAAATTGCACTTATAGAGAAATAAAGAAATGGGTTGAGTTGGATGTTATAGGTATCAGTATTTTTAAAAAGTGCCTCTAATATGTATGCTTGTAGACCAGCCTTCTGAGCATAAAATCCTAACCTGTCTGCTGTACAAATAACTTAATTTACAGTTTTACAGTGTTTCAAACTATTACCCATCCTTGTGACACTTTTTAAATTTTGTATATACATTTCTCCCACAATGTTGTTTTGATTTAAATACTACCAAGAACAATGGATAAAAAGTGGCCTATCATGTTCAACAACATTTTTTATCACAAAACCTGCCAAAAACTTATTACATTCAACCCAATGTATTAGCATTAAAAGGAAAGGAAAAGAACTATCACTTAAAACCCCCAAATCTCTTCTTTGGTCTCTACAAACAGGAATTATTCTTTTTATAAAGAGAAGTTGTAATACTGTACTATCTAATATTAATTTTAGCATCTTCAGGATGAGAAATCATCTGTGGCACAGTGCCATCCTATGAGGTCTGAGGTGATCCAAAGCAACCACATGGATGCAACAGTGGGAACAGTACAACTTCTTGCCAACTCTTTTGTTAAAAATTCCAATCAGGTCAGTTTTGGGACATTTTGGGTGGCATTTGTTCAAAATTACTGTGTGTTACATGCTTGTGGTCAAAACATGGGTCACACACATGGGAGAGCCAGGCTTGAGGCTTTGATATGGTTCATGCATAATTTTTCCTCACAACTCATGCTAAATCTGAACACGAGAAACCCACATCCTAAGGCAGATTCAGGAGATCTGTCTTTCCCACCTTCCTTAAACTTTTTCATCTTTACTCATATTCCTAAGAAGTGATTTTGTTCAACAAAATTTCTTTTGTTGGAAGTATTTCATCTACCTCTGACAAAATTATCTTGCATTTCAAAAAAAGACACATTTCCTGGCAAGTAGCTGTGTTGAGCACAACTTTTCCCCCAGGAGACATCATCTACTTACTTTCTTTTAATTTTTTTGGTGGACCTGGAATGAGAAATTCATTAGGTTTTAGGAAGATTTTTAAAATAGCTCTGCAAAAAGCAGAAAAACCCCCTCCTATTGCCTTGAGAGTTCATTCAAGGGGATAGCTGCTATCAAGTGAGCTGAACACTGTGACCCCAACTGGATAAAGAGAGTTCATCTGATTTATACACGTGCAAACATAATGCCACTCAATGCAAAAACATTGAATGAATGGTCTCTGGTGACAATTTACAGGGGCAGAGTGTTAAAAGTGTTAATGTAATCACTAAAAAGGAAAAGGCCTGGGAGTAGCACTCAATCTGAGCTGTCGAAGTTTTACAGAACATTGCCACCAAAATAAATGTTTATTAACTCTGCACTAAAGGTGCTATTGTTTTGACAGGATGAGTTTCATGCCTCAAGGCACAAAGTTATGAGATTTCAGTCAGTAATCAAAGAAAACTCTATATTTTTCATAGGAAAAAGACATTGGTTCTTTTCCCCTGACATGCCCATGATTAAATGGAACAGTCCCACCTTCTACCTCCCCATCCCACACTTTAATTTTTGGGCAAAAAAAGAGAACAAGAGGGTTAAAAAAAAGAGTACAGAGAGAGGAGGAATAGTTGAAACAATATTAGAAAATGTGTGTTAACCACACTGTGGCAAACTTGAAACCGGTGTGTGAGTGCCAATGAGTGTCACTACATGGCTATTACAGGTATTATATGCTACATGTACTATTACATGGTTTGATTCTGAGGTGGAATTGTGGCTGTCTGAACTCAGAAATGCTCCAGAGCTCATGACTAAGACCATGGAGAATGTGCTGAGGCTTAGACATAAAAGTTGTTTGGATGTTTGGATTCCAATTTCAGTGGAAAAATGGACTATTTTTTTTTTTTTTTCACTATTACACAATTACTGAATCACTTATGACAGGATTTTGGTTTGTAGATATTTTTTGTTATTAGCTCATTTTATAAATTTATTTTTAGACTAAGCTCACTCCATTTTACATAGGGCTTTGTTATGAGAGGGAGATGATGCAGAAGTTTCTGCCAACAACACAAAAATAATGAAATTGTGCCTAATTTCAGGTGAGAAACTGGAGGTTTTGACAGCTGAGGATTTTGGCACATGGGAGAGCTTTGGGGAAAGTACATTCTTGCAAGGTGTTTCTGCTTCAATGCAGCAATGAAATACCTTCAAAATGTTGCCTCTTAAAATGCCTTCTGGCTTCTGGAGTCCTCCAGATGAGTGGTGCTGCACATGGACCTTGAAATGATGTTTCCAGGAATGTTTCCATTACTGGTTCCTTTACTGCTTCCAAATCATCAGCCTCTGGAGACTACACCACATCCACCAAAGTTTATTTTTCTTTAAGTCATAAAATTTTTCTTAGCTGTTAAGGGCAAAATTGCAAGGACATGTTTACCTGATAAGTCGTCACCTGTGTCAGATGTGTGGTTGGGATGCTGCTGCCGGACACCAGCAGCAGAGAGGGGGCAGGGGAAGAGGAATGTTTACTGGTGTGAAATAAATGGCTTGACAACAAGTAGCTCAGAACTGGAACGTTTCCACAGTGTGACTAGCCATCTTCATGGAGATGATGGGAGAATGTCTCAAAACACAGCAGATAACAGTCTCCTAAACAAAATACAGAATTAACTGTATTTTTAAAACTACATGGGCTGTAAGCATTAGAAAATAATATTGTTGTTCACTTAAACTCAGTGTCCTTCAGACATTTAAAGCTAAGAAATAGCTTTAAGTGCCTTGAATTACATTACAGCTTGGTGGCTAGGAAAAGCAGGGAGGGTAGCAAAACAAGTAGCATTTAGATAACAATGTGGTATTTTTTTATTTGGTTGGTTGGTTTGGTTGGGTTTTTTGCAAAAATGAAAAGGTATTTTTTGAAAGACAACTGAAAAACTAATTTTTTAAGTTAGTGATTCCTGAAAATTGTTTCTATCAGTGGGATCCTAAAGTCACCTCTGTGGGCAGCCAGAACTGGGTTCCAACATCACTCTCACTGGTGCAGCTGATTTGCTCCTTTTCAGAAGCACTTTATACTCTCTCTAATCAGTGTTAATTAGATGGATGCCAATCTCAGGTGTCCTGTGCTGTCATATATTCCTCTAACCAAATATTTGTAAAATAATGAAAACATTGAAATGTACCTGGTCTTATCTGAGATCCAACACGTACTCTGTGATGCAAGGAAGCTTTTGTCTCATTGGTGAAACCAGTACATGTCTTGTGCTTAACAATTATTCATTGATTTTGTGTTTTATGGCTTATATTCAACAGACTTCAAGGAAGACTCGCAACTCCTTGAAATCCTTGGGAAGGTTTCTTGCATTTTCAACGGCAATTTTTTTCTTGTGTATTTTTTTATCTTTCACCAAGAGAAACTCCTCAAAATTATTTAAATATCTGTTTGATGAAATACTGCCTGGGTTCCCAGGAGAAAAATTTTTAGTGGAATATCCCAGTAGTGGAAACTGCTTCTTTGTCTGTCTTGGTACTTAACAAAAATGTTGATTTATTCATTTCTACTTTTTAGCTTTTTAAACATTCACATGAGTCCTGCTTTTAAATGTACTGGAAGTACTGGAGTAGAATCCACACAATCTCCCACCCCCAGTAGTCAATTTTTATGATTGTTAGCTCAATTAATGTTATTTTAAGTTCTTTGTTTATGAGTTGGGGATTTTGGTGTGGTTTTGGGTTTGGGTTTGGTTTTGTTTTTTGGGCTTTTTTTTTTGCGGGGGTGAGTGGTGGTAAGAAATATATTCCCTTATAATAATGGAAAATATTATTGCGTTCATGCCATTCAAAACATCACCTGCAGCTTTTTTTCTGATTACTTATTACTTATTATTACAATATGGATGTTGTGAGCATGAGGTTTGATTACAGCTATAGAAAAATATCCCAACATATTTTATTTGAATAGAATATATCAAAACATCTCATTTAAATGAATGGTCTCTTGTAGAAGTTACATATTAAGGTTATTTCCTAGTAGCTTAAAAAGGATTTTTTGCAGAGTTTGTTTATTCCATACAATTGATAGTTGCAAGAAAAAGTGCTCCTGCTATCATGCCTTTTTTTTTTTGGCTAAACCTTAAAATCCGAGATGTCATACTAAGGCAAACACTATAAAATATATTTAGGAATGCAGTGCAATTTTCTCTGTATCTTTACTAAATTGACTTTTGTAAGGGGGGTGGGGGGAAGCCTGCAGAGGACATAGTTAAATATCTGGGTGGTAATTGAAAAAGAGGGAAGGTTTGGGAAGGTTTGAGAAGGGAAGGGAAGGTTTGGGAAGGGAAGGCTTGGGAAGGGAAGGCTTGGGAAGGGAAGGCTTGGGAAGGGAAGGCTTGGGAAGGGAAGGCTTGGGAAGGGAAGGCTTGGGAAGGGAAGGCTTGGGAAGGGAAGGCTTGGGAAGGGAAGGCTTGGGAAGGGAAGGCTTGGGAAGGGAAGGCTTGGGAAGGGAAGGCTTGGGAAGGGAAGGCTTGGGAAGGGAAGGCTTGGGAAGGGAAGGCTTGGGAAGGGAAGGCTTGGGAAGGGAAGGCTTGGGAAGGGAAGGCTTGGGAAGGGAAGGCTTGGGAAGGGAAGGCTTGGGAAGGGAAGGCTTGGGAAGGGAAGGCTTGGGAAGGGAAGGCTTGGGAAGGGAAGGCTTGGGAAGGGAAGGCTTGGGAAGGGAAGGCTTGGGAAGGGAAGGCTTGGGAAGGGAAGGCTTGGGAAGGGAAGGCTTGGGAAGGGAAGGCTTGGGAAGGGAAGGCTTGGGAAGGGAAGGCTTGGGAAGGGAAGGCTTGGGAAGGGAAGGCTTGGGAAGGGAAGGCTTGGGAAGGGAAGGCTTGGGAAGGGAAGGCTTGGGAAGGGAAGGCTTGGGAAGGGAAGGCTTGGGAAGGGAAGGCTTGGGAAGGGAAGGCTTGGGAAGGGAAGGCTTGGGAAGGGAAGGCTTGGGAAGGGAAGGCTTGGGAAGGGAAGGCTTGGGAAGGGAAGGCTTGGGAAGGGAAGGCTTGGGAAGGGAAGGCTTGGGAAGGGAAGGCTTGGGAAGGGAAGGCTTGGGAAGGGAAGGCTTGGGAAGGGAAGGCTTGGGAAGGGAAGGCTTGGGAAGGGAAGGCTTGGGAAGGGAAGGCTTGGGAAGGGAAGGCTTGGGAAGGGAAGGCTTGGGAAGGGAAGGCTTGGGAAGGGAAGGCTTGGGAAGGGAAGGCTTGGGAAGGGAAGGCTTGGGAAGGGAAGGCTTGGGAAGGGAAGGCTTGGGAAGGGAAGGCTTGGGAAGGGAAGGCTTGGGAAGGGAAGGCTTGGGAAGGGAAGGTTTGGGAAGGAAAGGTTTGGGAAGGGAAGGGAAAGAAAGGAAAGGAATAATCTCTTTATGATTACCTTTTGTCACTGCAAGTACAAAACAGTCTTCACACCTGAATGCTCCAGCCCTGGGGATTACTAATGATGGAAAGTAATAGCTTTTAAACTTCTAGCCACCTGAGCTGTATGTCACACATATTTATTCCCTTTGGAATTTTAAAAATGCATTTATGCAGTATCTTCCATGGTGTTTTCAGAGCAGCAATGTCACCTTGGTGAAGAATTCTCTTGAATTTCACAGGCACAGTGCAGTAAGACACTGTTAGAGATGAATTACCTCCAGGGAACCAAGAAACTCAAAACTGCATGTGACCATCTAGAAAACATTGGTCACTTTCTGTTGTGTTGATGTTCAGTGCCTTCAGTGAAACTCCTTGGAAATGCTTAGAGAACCAAATCAGTAAAATAACTATAAGGATTTCTCCTTTGTTCTTATTCAGAGATATGGATAAAAACAACCACTCGGATAATGAGAAAAAACCTAGAGACTTACATGATTAAAATACAAGGCATATCTGTTGTGACTCTCAGTCCATTTCTCTTTCAGCAGATATGTTCCCTACTGAGCACTGCCTTGTGTCCTGGCCAGCACAGGTATAAGACATCAAATCTTGAAGATGCCTGTTACTATTTCCCTTAAAAGGTAACTTACCACCTTATTCAGCATGCAAGAAGTCAGTAATAATTTTATGGATATCTCCAATTTGTTCATGGAATCCCATGATGGTTATTAATGCAAGACCCAGTGAAAACCTGCAGCTGAGAGGTCCTTTGCCAGAGATTAACCACAATTTAACCACAGAGGGGTTTGGGTTGAAATGGACCCTTAAAGATCATCCAGTCCCCCCTTCCATGGGCAGGGACTCGTTCCACTAGATCAGATTGTTCGAAGCCCCGTCCAACTGGCCTTGGACACTTCCAGGGTTGGGGCAGCCACAGCTTCTCCGGTCAACCTGTGCCAGAGCCTCACCACCCTCACAGAAGTATTCCTTTCCAATATCCCATCTAACCTTGCTCTCTTTCAGCTTATGATATAAGCATGTCTATAATTGCAGTATGGCCAGGTCTGAGATGGAGTTTATAACTATGTGGTTGCACTGCAAGATAACTACATGACATTAAATGAGAATTATTTCATCTATTCAGTCTTTAAGAAAAGGAAATTACCTACTTTCACTTGACATATTTTGCCCTTTTGTGGCTATTTTTGAAATGCATTGGGACAATGGTTTTTTTAATCTCTAGCTGACAGTGGGTGATTGTTGGAGCCCAAGATATCTGGAAGACCCCTCAAATCACCCTGGAGGGTCTGGGACCCTCGCTGGGATCCCAGGAGGACACAGTCTTTGATCTGTGCCCATGGGAAAAGCTTCCAACACTCATGGATGTATTAAAAGTAGTAAAAACATAAGTTAGATTATAGTTTAGTTTATCACAGAGGTGAAAATTTATAGTTTTGGGTTTTATAGTATGGAAGTAAAAGAAGACAAGATGGAGGATTTTGGGCGTTGTCCTGAATTCTCTTTTCTTCTTCTTGCTCCATGTTCCGCTGTGGAGGTGGCACAAAGACATTGGTAGAATAGGTTTGAGGTAGAGAAAACATGTTAGTAACAGGTGATGGCTATTGGTACAGAACTATAAATATAATGTGTTGTAATAGTTAATTGGACAAAAAAGTCTTTAAAACTTCACTGCAAATGCCATTTCACGGCTTTTGTAGTACAGGTTTCAGAGTGTTAAGTCCAGGTGTAGGACGGCACGCTGGAATTGAGATAAGGACTCAATAAACAACAAGAGAAACTGAAAAACTGCTAGTCCAACTCTTTTATCTGGTATGGGATTTTGATAAAGGAAGAAAAACTCCTGTTTTAGGAGCCTGGGCCCCGTCAGGTGATTAGTCACAGATTGACAATTGGCTCGGAAAAAACCCAGAAAATGTGTGCATTAACAAGTACAGAATTCAATAATGCAAAGAAATGTATAGTATAATTGTATGTAAAGATTTTAGTGAAGGTTTTCATACAATGGCTCATGAAATTTGCCCTTAAAAATGTAAATCAGGTTATTTTGGAAAAGCATGAAGAGAAAATTACCAGAAGATCATTAAAAAGTGCCATGATAAATTGTAATGTGCTGGAGTGTAGGAAGGTTGCTTTTGGACTACCTAAAGGATTAACATCTATTGTCAAATATACACAATCATGTGTTCTCTTACAAGCTTCTATGCAATTTTTTCTTCCTATCTTTATACTGCAAATATTTCTGTGATATTACATTGCAAAGACCTTCCAGTGGCTGGAGGGTGCTGTCCAAAGAAGGTAAACCTTTGGGTTTAGGAGCAATTTATCAATAGATAAATGGTTTCATGTTTATTTTCCATCTTAAGCTACTTCTATCTGTCAAGAGCATGAGTTTGACAGAAATTAGCACAGTGCCATCAGTGAAGACTACCCTTTCCTTTGTAATATTGAAGTCTTGTCTTTGGTTCTGACAATAAGTCTAAAAATAATCATGTGCTTCTAATTAAACTCATCTCGTGGGATTACAAGTGAAAACAGAGCAGGTACACTTTGCTTGTTCCTTCGTGAGTAAAACGAGAAGTCACCACAGTTGAAAAGTGACAATTTTCGAAAGCTTTTAGAATGTCCCTATGGCTGCTTCTGTCTGAAAGAACTGATTATTCATTGCTACAGATTTCATAATTTTTCTCAGACTGAGACAGTTTAATTTTATCTGCTGGGAACAATTATGAAAAGAAAAACAACCCACCTACTGGGACCAGCAGAAGCACTCAGAGGATGATGGAACATAAAACAGTACAGTATATATGGTCAGGTGGTTTAATGATACAGTTTCCTTATTTCATGATAATTAGTGTCACTTGCATGAATGTTCATCCCTAAAATATATCGATTTACTCAGAGGTGCTCTGCCTCAATGGCACCATTAGGGACAGCTGTGAATAATAACAAAGAGAGGAGGTGTTTGAACTGGATGGATATTCAGACAGATGGACAGGCAGGTAATTTACATGAGTGTATGATATATAAATTAGGTCCTGTTCATTAAAGAAGGAATTACAAAAAAAAAAACAATGGGTAAATCATTTCTAGTGTTGCATGACTGACACCAAAACTGAGCTCTCCTTCCACTGCAGTCACTGTGCTACTTGTGGAATCATTACCTTTATGACTCAAGGTTCACTTCCCTTTCCATCTTGGATTACCATAATCAGTTTTGTTAATCTCAGTTTTTCTTCTGTCCCCATTGCCAGTAATTAGGGAGGGACCTTCACATCCAAAAATAATTTTACCAAAGTACAGTTATTTCTCTTTGTCTGAGGAGATGTTAGCGCTGTTCCTTGGATTGTTGTACCTATATATTCAACTTGTAGAAAATAATCATGGTCAGCAGCTTTTTCATTTTTATGCTGCAAGAGGATAACAGAGGAACTTTACGTCAGATTCTGTGCTGATCTGCTATCGAAACTACTAGCAGAGTGTGTCATAGATAATCCTTTTGATTTTAAGCAGCTGGGCAATGGGCAAGGGAGATGGTTCACTGTTGTCAACAGCAGGGACACCATGCTGTTTGTAGGACATGAGAGCTATAAAATGTCTGGGATTTAGGATCATCCTTCACGATCATAAGATGAAAAGAGTTTTACAAAGAAATACAGAAATTTTATAGCATTGTTACTGATGCACTTAATCATATCAACAGGTTTGCAGGGGTTCAATAACCTGGCACAATCACACAGTTTCACCTGTAAGCAAACACCCACAATGTCTTGCACCTCTTCCAGTCCTCCTCTGTACCTAAAAAAAAAAGTGATGCTGCATGATATGATGAGCTCCAGCAGAATACAGAAGCCATTGTGCTAATCCTTTCCAGCTTTAAAAGACTTGCACCAAATCAAAATAGATACAGTTGTGACTTCAATTGCTTTGTGCGTGCAGGACCCTTTCTCTTTTTATTGCTTTGGCTTAATACACACTGGCATTTTTGCATCTTGTCCAGCATGTAGGAAAATACTGAAGGAAAGATGTTCCCTTTGATGCTGGAAAACAAAAAGCATGTGAAAGAGAATACAAAGATGTAAATGACATGTAAACAAATGAAATTAACAAATTGGAGTGCTGTATCTTCTACCCTCATGTCTTAGATTTCCTGATCATCTCTAGAATAATTTTAGTGGTAAAACTGTTCATCTAATGAATCTATATAATTGCTACCACATCCATATAATTGCTACTTGTGGTGGTGTGTTTTTAAATTTCTAATGGTTTGTTCCATCCCTATTCTATAATGGTTTGTTCTGTTGAATGTATACACCCCTTATTATGTAAATTCCTCAACCTCCTCCCCAGTTCCTCCCTTTGTTCCAGCCCCTTCCCTGTCAATCCTCCAAACCACTCCCTTTGTTTTGGCACTTTCCCTGTTGATCATTAGGCCCCTCCTGGGAATTCCCCTAATATTCGACAAACCATTGGCCCATGTGACTTTCCCAACTCCTCCCCCTGTCTTCATTGATCACCTTATTATGTCAATCCTTCCCTGACCCCTCCTTTCCTGGTTGTTTATCGGTCTGTCCCTGTCTCCTCCCATTTCCTCCCCCAGTTAAATACTGTTGTACAAGGCATAGAACGGCCTTTCCAGGTTTGTCTCCCTTCAGTTACCAAAGGAATCTGTGGGTCTGTGTAACAGGTTGACCCTGGCTGGGTGCCAAGTACCCGGACAGTCTCTTGCCCCTTCCCTTTTACCAATAAGATGACAGCAACTCTTGGGTGTTAAGACAAGGCAGTTTAATACAAGCGAAAAAAAGATTTGCGTGTGTAGGAAGCAAAGCAAAGGAGAATCTAATCTCTACTTCCCATTCCACGAGGTCAGCTCGCATCCTGAGAAGCAGGGCCCTACACGTTGGTTGTCCCTTCAGCAGGCAGCCATTGGAGACAACCCCGTGCCCCCACCCCTGCTGTTCTTTTATATCTGAGCTGACGTCATATGGTCTGGAATATCCCTTTGGTCAGTCTGGGTCACCTGATCTGCTGGTGTCCCCTCTGCCTCTTCCTCACAGCAGTCAAAACAGTGGAGTGTTATCTCCTAGCACTGCTAAGGCTGCTGGGGCTTGGATAGACCCAGTACAGTCTGCCTCCCCAGAGTCCTGAATAAACTTGGACTGTGACACCCCAGGAAGGTCTCCTTGATTTCTTCACCCATTGATGACGCACTTCCATCAATCGGGACTTAGTCCGGCGTGGGACAGGCGTGTAAAGATTCACGTCTGTCCTAAGGTGCTGTCCTGCCTATTAAGCATCAGGGCAGTTCCCCACCTGACCAGCGACCACTGTAGCAGGGAGCAGCTGGGTAGTGAGAAGCCAACAGTGGCCCGACTGCGTCAGCTACTGTTAAAAATCCCACTATATTGGAATTCTGGCATTCCTCTCCTTCTTCTTATTTTTATTTTTTCTCTGCCTCTACTTACCTACAGTTTCAGTTGTATACTTATCTCCTCAAAAATGTTTTGCAAACATAATGTACTCATGTGAAAGGAGATCATACTGACATTTGAAAGGATCTCCTGCATTGCATCTCTTCTAGTAGTCTCATTCAAACTATGCTACACCATTTCTTTGTCAAAGAGTAAAGTGTTGTGTCTTCTGAGCTCCTCCTCTTTAGGGACTGGGGGGTACAAAGCAAAGTAAACTCCGATACCATAAAGATTTCAAGATAAACATATTTAGCAATTATCCTCAGCATTATACATGAAAGATCAAGCAAAACAATTTTCCAAAATGAATTTTCCAAACCAGCAGTTCAATCTCACTAAAACAAAAGCAAACAAACAGAACCCGCCTTTACTCTTCTCTCTGCTATCCACATAGACAATTTCCATCTGGATATTCTTGTCAAGAAAAAGGGAATATCAGAAGGTTTCCTGGCTCCTATCAGCATAATATCAAAGCAGTGCAACTGAAGCCTCTTCAGGTGACCCTGGTGTAAAAATATTCCAAGAGACTATCAAAAACAGTGCTTTTAAAACTCTGGAGGAGGCTCACTTTTCCCTTACCCAAAGGCAGAGGCTGTGCGCTGCTACCATGTCACTTTGACAGGTACACACCAGTCCCAGTCTCCCACAGCTCTCACAGTACAAGAATTACACATCTCTTGAGCCGACTGAAATTCCTACAACTTATATTTTAAGAACTCCACATGTAGCTGGGACCTTCCCACATGGACAGTAGATGTATGTCAGGACTCTGCATTATGCACAAAGGTCACTTCTTTTCTCCTGTGCTGGAGAAGCCCATTGCTCTTTGAGGAGGTTCATCACCAAGTTCAGCGTGACAATGTTGTCAGCAACCCCACAATTTGCCTCCCAAACCTGCCATTTTAAGGGCTCTGTTCTGGCCCAGGGCATGTGAAAAGGCAGAGGTGAAGAATTTATATGTTAATATGGATATTTTTGAAGGAAGGTCTTGTAAAGAACATACTTATTTTGCAGGACTAACCTTGGGCTGCCTAGTGTTTTATACAGCCTGTTTAAATAAGATTTATAGTCTCACCTCTTTTGGCTATATTTGGAACATAGTATGTGTGTAAAATTCAAGTGCATTTAAGCTATACATTTTAAAACCTTCCATTAATTAGGAAAAGTCTGAATGTCGAGCTACACTGTCTAAAACAGGTAAGTTGTCAAGAGTCATCAGTTAAACCTTTGCTTGCTTAATACTATTTAAAAAAAGAGTTCTATGGTTCTGCATCAAAGGTGACACATGTCTATCAGTCCAAACTTTTTGAAATTTAGAATCCATGGATCTCACAGAAGACTGTAATGTTCAACAAATTGGTATCTGTTTTAATTGCCCTCTTGAATTCACAACCTATCCACTCCCTTGAGATTTGATTTTGTGGTGAATCTGGTTTTTTTAAACTACCCATTTTTCTGCTGGATTGCATATGTTTGAAATGTCCTGGCTCAAGTCTCTATTATATTAGTTAAATCACATTATAAAATCCACTGAATTAAAAGTCTCCTACACATCTGTTTGATGTCCTGGGTTTCTGAGGAAGGAGTTGCCCTTTGCTGCACTTCCGGAATCAGTGCTGTTTTGAGGGAGTCACTAAATTAATTTATTCTTTTAATCCCATGATGCTTGTTCAGTTTGGCAGCTGTGGAGAAGGTCATGGGAGGTAAAGTTGTGTTTCTTAAGCTCTAGTAGTTCTGAGAAAACCTGGGTCACTCTAATTACTGCCAGTCCAAGCTAAGCCTAATGGCATCCTGCCTTCTGCTTCAGAAAGCCTGTTGGTGCCACACGCCTTAGGAGAATAAAACACACTCTCTGTGTCATGTACTTAGAGGGATGAAGTGACAGCCCCTTGGGATGTAGCTGGATTTGCCTTTGAATGAAATCCTCTGAAGTAAACCAGTCTAACTGCCTTTCATCAATAATTACACCCCCTACGTAAACCAATCCCAAACAGGTCTACCAGTGCACAGCAGACATATGACATTTTTCTTATCAAACAGAGCCCTCAGCATAACAAAGGAGCTGCTTGCCCTGTGTGGGTGGAGTTTTCATGTTCTTCTTGGAGTGACATTTGTGTTCTGCACAAAACCAAACCAACAGTTGGTTAAAACTTTAATAAGTTTTACCTTGGTGCTAATAATGCCAAGGTCACGGGTTCAACCCCCTGTATGGGCCATTAAACCAATAAAGTCTTCAATTTTGGTTATACACTTTGACCTCTGTACCTGGCACCTGTCTCGCCCACCTGGTCCAATCGGTCTGGGTACTGAGAACATCTTCCTGATGACCAGCCTAAAGTTTAATTTGCTTAATAGATCTCTATTTCCCTATTTTTCTGATAATCCCACAGCCTTCACAAACTGTTCATTTCATAACAGGTGAGTTCCTGGCCCTGCCTCCCCTGAGTTTATGCCTGTGTCTCTGAAAGTGCAACTGCGCATGAAAATGTTAAGGAAATGATGCTAGACATTTTCTATACTTTGAAGGTAAATGTTTGCAGCCAGTCATGTGGAAATGCTTAAAAAAAAAAACAAAACCCAAAACCAAAAAAGAAGTGTACAGTATTTAAAATACTGAGGATTTAACACATCCTGACAGTTTCTAAGTCAAGCTCCTCTTGTAAGGACGTTTGTTCCTTGTGACTCCAGAACAATAAATTGTGTAAAGGCAGTAAGAAGTCAAAATAAAATATACGTTACATTATTATTTAGGTGGAGCTTGAGTTTACTGAAATGGAGTAGCACTCAGTTATATTAAAAACATAGTTGACACAAGGGGAAAAAGGCTCATCTTGAATGCAAACTTTCTCCACAGCAATCTTCAGTGCTTTTAGGTATAATATCCAGACTCAGACACCCCTGAAAATGTATGTGATTGATAATTATGATTAGAAGTGGAAAATATTAATCTGAACTTACTTCCCCTCCACCCCCCATTTCTATTATTAAAGATGTAGAACTTCACAGTTAGAAATTAACCATGAGAAGACCCTTTTAAGTACTTTTCACCATGTATAGGCTATTTTGTATTTTTTTTTTCCTAATAATGAGCATAATTTTATGAGTTGCATTTCACATATAAAGAACAAAATATTGCCTTGATTAGAGACTTAAGCTACAAAAAGACTAAAATGTTCTGCATTCATTGTCTTCCTTCAGGCTGTGAGGATAAGGCACAACCTCTCTCCTGATGGTAATTGTTTGCTGCATTTTTCACATTCATTTTCCCCCTCTCTCAAAATATGGTTGAAGAAGGATGGAAGAATAGGAATGCCTTCAATAAGAGGGACCTTAACCTGAAATATCATGTGGCATTCCACAAAACTGTAAGAGTCGTCCTCTGAATTAATAGCATCGGCTGTCTGCATAATATTTGACTAGAAAATGTTAGACTTTATGAATTTAAAACTACGTCACTGAAAGGGATGATCTGAATTAGATCCACATTTAATTTTTTATTTGCACATTTGAATGATGCATCAGTTCTAGGCAATATTTTCAGAAAAAATACGGTTATAAAATCACAGAATCACAGAATGACCTGGGTTGGAAGGGACTTTGTTATCATGTAGTTCCAATCCTTTCCTATAGGCAGGGACACCTTCCACTAGACTAGGTTGCTCCAAGTTCTCTCCAATACTGAATTTGAGATGCCAGCTAATAGAATCAGAACTGAAAACAAAGCAGGACAAAACAATGCACTTCATCCACAGGTGAACACAGAGCTGGTGGCACTGCAGAAGCCAGTGGCAAAAAACCTCTATGTCTCTGAGGGTCTCCTAGGTCTGGCAAAAATCCTGATCTAAACAATATACAAGTAGAGAAAGGCTGTATAGTGTTATCTTTGAGTTTAATGGTGAAGTCCAAGCATAAAGGACACATGTAGATGTGCAAAATACACATTTGTCTGTATTTCAGAATCACATAGGGTTTAGATAATGAACTGCACTCTTCACTAGTGTATGTATATGAGAGCAAGGCAGGTACCACAGTGCAACGAAGGAATAATCCATGTATCCTCTTTCCTCATCTGATCGGCTGGATCTACTCACAGCTTCACTGACACCAGGAGACCTGTTTTGCAGTGTCATCAGGGTTCTCCTTTTGGCCTCCCCAGTATCCCTGGGGTGCTCCAGTCACAGCTCTTTGCAGAGAGAAGTTGCAGTTAGCTACCTCCAGTGAAGATTTTCCTCTCACCTCTGCCATGGCTCCCGAGGATGGTTAGTATGGGGTTTGTGAGAGCGCCTCCATCCTCCCTGCTGTCTCTTGGATCAGTCACACACCTGCACATGCTCTGCCACAACAGGGATATGCCAGGGTGAAAAAGGCACCACCAAAACTGCGGGGACATGGGAGGAAAACCCTTACAAAGCTTGTGTTCAAGTTGCTATTTTTCCTGAGAACAGGTTGTGGCATGTCCTCTCTGGTTTGCAAACAAATGTAATGTTTTTCTTTGTGTCTTATGTTCTCACCTTTTATCTATTGCCTGGGGTTAAGTATTCACGTTTCAAAACCAAACAGTATTTTCTAGGTAAATAAACAAAGTAACACAGAACACATTAAAAGGTCATAATTATGGCTAAGCTTCGTGAACAAAGATATGGGAAGGGCTCTACTCACACTTGCTACGAGCCCGCTGATGGCTAAAAAGGCCAATGAGGGATAGACAAATACGGGAATAAAAGGCATGCTAAAAGTCTCCTTAGGTGGCATTGACAAGGCACGATTCTTTCTGCATTGTCTTTTCTCCTCAAGGCTAATTCCACGTGAGTTTTCAAAGGAGACAGCAGCGTTATAGATGGTGTGTCTCCATGATTCCTGATTTGAGGCCAAAATGGACCACTGATGGTGGTCAATATGGCCAAGACTGAGGTGCTGTTTCAAGGAGTCCTTGTGTCTCCTCTTTGGGGCTCCTCTATTGCGGGAACTGGTGGCGAGTTCACCATACAGCACAGTCTTAGGGAGGCGGTGACCCTCCATTCTGGAAATGTACCCTGCCCAGTGAAGTTGCATTCTCAACAGCATGGCCTCAATACTGGTGACCCCTGCCTGTTCAAGGACGGTAACATTAGTCACATAGTCAGTCCAGTGGATGTTTAGGATTGTACAGAGGCAGCGCTGATGGAAACGTTCGAGAAGTTGTAGATGATAGCGGTAGGTGACCCACGATTCAGACCCATATGAAAGAATAGACAGTACAATAGCTTTATAAGCACTAATCTTAGTACATTTCTTCAGGTGTTTATTGCACCATACTCTTTTATACATTAGAGTGTACTGATTTTTCATTATACTGGAAATTAACTCTTTGGTCTTTCTTTCATTGTCAGCTGCAAGGAATAACATCGGACAAAGAAGGAGTGCTACTGTGAGAAGAAAAACAGCTGAGATCTCTTGTCTCATTTAAAATTGTGCCTGAAGGTAACATGATCACATGGCAGGATGAGATCCTGCATAATTAGTTAAGAGGTTTCAACTTAATAAGAGTAGAAAAAAGGTCACGGTGAAGATGCAGACAAGAATGCCACTGATGTAGCTGTTTCTGCTCCTGCAAAGTGCAGTCTGTGTAGAGTGCAATTCTGTGCATCTTCCCATGATTAAAGCCCATTCACACACGTGCGTGGGGCTGTGCTGCCCCAAAAGCAGAGGAAAAAATGCCCCTTACAGCTTTGTTCCTCATGCTTCTGAAAATACATATAAAATTCCAGTTTGCACAGTCAGACATTCTTTTCTTTTCCTCCACCTCCACTACCCGTTAACCTCAGGTTAATAAAGGATGTGGATTAGTATTCATGGGAATGATCATTCATAATTTTGGGGTAACTAATTCCACTGCATGCAATCAGATTGTCTTGCGATAAAAACAGATAAAGAAATAGTGTGAAATAGTTAAGATGTGTATTAAGACCATGCTGGCATTTGAAATAATTTTAGCTGGAATTGTGCCACATGAATTAATCTTTTAAGCAGGTTGGTTATAAAATTAATTTTGGTTAATTTAGTTAAAGGTAGTGCAATGGTTCAGAACCAGACTACACTTCTTAGAGACCTTAAGACCTGGAGAGCCACAAAAGTGCTGGGGGATTAAGTTCACATGAAGATCTACCCTTTTCAACACCTGTTCTTCTATAATGAATATTCAGCCTCAATAAACTTGATAAAAAGTGATAAAACCAAACTTCCCACTGTATAGACTTGGAGCAGCATTTTTGAATGGAAGATGCTAACTCTGCCCATGATGCTTTTGGCAGTGATGCTCATAGTTCACAGAGCCGCATGTTTGGAATAGCTGCATGCAGGTCGTCTCCCTCCAAACCTCCCCCTCGTCTCCTTCCACCTTAGTTTCAGTTTCTGTGTGCTCTGAACCATGCAGAGAATGGCAAGCCAACATCATGGGGAGGGACAGAGATCCTGAGGCAAAGTGGGAGCTGGAGTCAGCTTTGGTATGGCTTTACCAGTATTTCTTAACTGGTCCTAAAAGCTTTAACAGGAGTCCTACTGATGGGAGCCCAATTACTGCTGGGCAGCCGGGGAAGGACAGTTGAAACACCTCCTTTCTCCATTGCTGAAGTGCAAGCACAAGAATCTTTGCAAGATCCACTGAGATCTGGGCTGGTCCCATCAACAGTTTACTGTAGAGCTAAAGGGAAGGATGCTTATTTGAGGAAGAAGATAAATAGAAAAAGGGATGATTGTCAAAGTGCTTCTCTCCAGCACTGCTCAACATTCTCCAGTTTGAAATCATATTACACTGGCCAGAAAGAACCAATCTAGACTGTCCTGAGGCGGTAAAGGAAAGCTAATAAACCTTTGCCTGGTCAATCAAAACACTGCTTTGCTACATTTCAGGAGATGACCTGGGCTGCAAAAGTGTCAATACTTTCAATTGATTCACTCTGTTATCAGAATACAAACTAAAGGATCATCAGTATGTACAGAAGGCTCAAAAAAAAAGGGAAAAAGTCAGCTCTGACAAATTCCTCAGTAATTAATCAACAAACTGTGTGCCAATGGAGATTTTCACAAGACAGTGCAAGATGCTTTCACCATCACTTGTGAAAGGTATCAGGTGAGAACTAGGGAGTGTTCATTTGAGCCATGGAAATACAGAGCTGTTGTACATGTGGCATGGGGAAGGAGCATGGCACCCATCAGAAATCACATCACCACTCATGCTGGAACATTATTTACACAATTCACCTTCCTTATTCATACAATTCACCTAAACAAGGTCCTTAGTTCTGTGAAGTGGCTGCCTGAATTCAAGGTGTTGACCCATCTGGTTATTTACTGTGCCGGTGGCTTCAAGGATGTCTCAAGCAGCCTTTCCGTTTGGTACGACAAGGATGGTAGAGCAGTACCCTACATCTTGTGGACTTTTAGCACTCTATTATCTGACTTCAGGACCATATTAGTCCATTCAGTCAGTCTAAATGCATGGCAGACATGAATCTGAATAGAAAGTAACACACTGGAAAAGAAATTAACCACAAATGCATTTCTTTTGCAGGCCAGAGGAATGTTTGTGGTGGAGGCTAGGGAAAAGATTGCTACATGTTTAAAAATACCCAAACGTTTTCAGTTGAAATGCAGTCTTTTATGCCATGAAGAATTTAACTGGGACATGTTTACCGAGCCCTTCTTCCTGCCCACTCTGTGTTTACACATGTAAACTGTGCATGCCATTCAGTCAGCTCAGCTGTTCCACTGGGACAAGGCAAATTTTACTTCCAACCACATCACACCTTCCTCCTGGGCTGCTCTGGTTTGGAAGTCTGGCTTTAGACTCCCAGAAATATTTGGGGAATGTGACCGTTACAGTTAGACATGTTCTTAATGAAAAGCCATTTGTGAATAGAAGGTCTCAGTTCCACAGCTGAACAACACTTTCTGTTACAGCTCAGAAACTGGAAAGAAATGGGAAGGTGGAGCAGCCAATCCAGGTGGTGAGTGACATGTGCTATATATGTATATTATATAAATATTGGGTCAGATTCTTCTGGAAGCCACTCTGACTCCTATCTGGAAACTGAATGTCTTTGTAAACAACAAAACTGTCTTTCTTATTCTGGTCACTTGTCAGTGATGGCTTTTTTAAAATTAAATACTTGCAAATCCCTCAGTAAAGGGAAAAATGGCTTTAAAATAAAGCAGCACTTCTGACTTTCAAGTAATGCTGCCTGTTTCCATATGAAGAAAACACTGTTTCCATGTGGGCCTCTAAATCAAGGTAAATGGGGACAAACTTTTTAGCAGAGTCTGTTGTAATTGGACAAGGGATAATAGCTTTAAACTAAAAGAGGGTTAATTTAGATTAGGTACAAGAAGAAGATTTCTACTATGACGGTGGTTAAATACTGGAAGAGGTTGCCCAGTGAACCTGTGGCTGCTCCATCCCTGGAAACATTCAAGTGCAGGTTGGACAGGGCTTGGAGCACCTTGATCTGGTTCAAGGTGTCCCTGCCCATGGCAGGAGATTGGACTGGATGACCTTTTAAGTTTGCTTCCTACGCAAACCATTCAGTGATTCTATGGTAAACAAACCAGGGACATAAATAAAATACCTGCAAACAAGCACTGTTTCCTCCATCCCCACTTATTTTTGCTTAAATGGGAGAAAATTATATCAGCATACTTAAGAAGAACAGCTAAATGAGGTTGATGAGCTTAATTAGCATCCACGAAATGCTAGTTCCTCTTTGTTCTCTGTATTCCCAGATGACATATATGACAGTGAACTGTAGAAAATGCACATATCTATACATAAATAAATCTACACACTATATTTACATAAGCAATGCATGCTTTATTTGCTTAGTCAAAAATTCTCCATCACTGCCTTTTCTAAATAAGCTGTGAACCTGTTTTGGTAACATGAGTCACATGTAACAATGTAATTTTTCCAAGTAAAAAATAGCAAAGGCACATCCTTCAAAAGAAAAATAGGACAAATGTAAAAATTGAGAGAAAAAAAATCAGGCAGAATATTTCTCTGTGTGCATAATTCTGGATGTCAATAAGATTTATGTTTTGCATTTAAAGTTCTGTTGGGTTGAGTCCAAATATCAGACAAGCCCCACACAGCTTCAGGCTCACTGTCTTCCATGGGCAGGAAAGAGTAGAGAATAGGAAGCTGAAAATGACGTCAATTGCTCTTCCCTCATCCACCAATGCTGTAATCCCAGAAAAAGAAAGACACCAAATTTCTGAGGCATGACTTCCCCTTAGTGAAGCCATGGGAAGCTGTCACAGATCACACCTTTATTTTCCACGCGCCTCAGCATAGTTTCCAGGAGGATCTGCTCTGTCTTTCTAGGCACTTTGGTGAGACTAACCATGCTGTAATTCCCAGGGTCTTCCTTAATTCCCATTTCAAAAATGAGGGTTAAGTTTCCTCTCTTCCATTCAGTAGGACATTCATCAAACTGTCATGACTTCTCAAACATGATGGATAGTGGCTTAGCCACTTCCTCTGCCATTTTCCTCATGACCTACAGGTGCATCTCATCAGTTAGCATAGACTTGTGCACCTTCAGGTCCCATGGACTCATGCACTTTCAGATTCCCTGGATGGTCTCAAGCTCGATATTCTCCTACAGTGGGCATTTCTTCAGTCCCTGCCTTCACATTCTGCAACTTGGGCAGTGTAACTGGATCACTTCTTCATGAAGACTGAGGCAAAAGAGTTGTGAGTACCTCAGCCTTCTCCATGTCCCGGGTTTCTTGTTTTCTTCCAGAGTGGGCCCACATCTTCTCTAGTTTTCTTTTTATCACCAACATACCTATAGAAACTTTTGTTTTAACTTTGATGCCCCTGGACAGATTTAATTCTGGCAGGGCTTTGGCTCTCCTAATCTCATCCCAGCTGCTTGGGCAGCTTCTCTGTATTTCTCTCAGGCTACTTGTCGTTGCTTCCACCCTCTACCCTCTCCCCTCTCATTGCTTCGTTTTTGTGTTTTGGGTTTGTCCAGGAGCTCCTTCTTCATCCACACAAGCCTCCTGGCATTTTTGCTCGATTTTCTCTTTGTTGAGATGCTTTGTTCTTGAGTTTATGAGGAAGCGATCTTGAATATTAAGCAGCTTTCTTGGTCCCCCTTTCCTTCCAGGACTTAAATCCATTATATTCTATCAAGCAGACCCCTGAAAAAGCTAGATTCTGCTCTCCTGAAGTCCAGGGCAGTGAGCTTGCTGTGTGCCCTTCTCGTGACCCTCTAGGGTCTTGAAATCCACCATTTAATTGTCCCTGAAGCCCAAGCTGCCCCTGAGCTTCACATTCCCCACAAGCCCCTCCTGTTAGGTTTTAATTAGATACTAGTAAGAAATTCTTCCCTGTGATGGTGGTGAGGCCCTGGCACAGGCTGCCCAGAGAAGCTGTGGCTGCCCCATCCTTGGAAGTGTCCAAGGTAGTCGGATGGTAGTTCGGAGCAACCTGGGATAGTGGAAGTTGTTCCTGATCATGACAGTGGATGGAACTGGATGACCTTTGAAGTTCCTCCCACCCCAACCCAAGCCAACCAGAAGATCATGCTTTTTTCATTTGCATTGAGGCATTTGTTTTAGGCCCTAGTGAAGCTGTTTTCCTGGCTGGAGTGGCTTGAATCCCTTTGTGCTGCCCTTTAGGTATTCTCCTGCTGACCTGTCATCCCTCTCCAGTCTCTGGGCATCTCTTGCATCTTCAGTGGATCATATGTATATATTACACCCAGCTTTCTGTGCATTTGATTGCATTTATTGTGCATTCCTCCACAGTTCCTACTGACCTCTTGCATTTAAAATGTTCATTTAGCCTGCTTTTGATTTTCCAGTCTGATGCAAATGAGTAGTGACCTTTCCTATCATCTTTTGAGGGTTGATTTCCTTCATCTACTCAGCAATGTGCCTATTGACCTGATGTGTCTGACGTGTGGCCTCAGATAACCACAATCCATCAGCGAGGCCAAAGCATGAGTCCATGTTCTTATATTCAGAGGAATTTAAAAATATATATTTACAGCTCCCTAGGCACCAATATCTGTATCAGTGAGAGATAATTTGCAATAAATGCAATTACAAAGCTGCACAACAAATATTTATGCAAGTCTGCCTTTCATGTTTTATATTCTTAATTTAAATCAGTCTTTTGCACCCTAAAGTGCATCCTTCTACTAAGAAGAGAATGGAAATTTAAAAAGAAAAGCAAGAAAAAAAGAAGTTTGGATCAGTAAAATTATCTCCTATTTAGTCTCATCGTCTCTTTTTTTTTTCCTATTTTACTTTTAAGACTGGTCACGGGTCACTTTGAACAGACTGGTCTCCTGATATTTGACTTCAAGCTACAAAATAAGTTGTCATTGTGTTTACCACAGAAGTATCATAGACTACTTATTTCATAATTATGTTTAGTGTTGATATGTAAGTTAATCCCTTGAGCTCATTAGCAACAGTTGCTATTCTGAAGAGATTTGCTCATTATTTTATCTTACTGCCTTCATTAGAATTACTGGGGATATCCAATATGGAAAATGAGAAGAAAAGCAACTTTTCACTTCTCCAGGAACACTCCCCATGTTTCATTAAGCAGTTGCAACTTATAATTAAAAGTGAGAAAGGTTCAAGATGCATATTTTCAGAAATTTATGACTGAAGCGCTGCTATTCATCCATCATTCTCCAAAAGCTCTCCTCTTCCTGTGTGCAGCACTATATTCTTATTTTTGTGACTGGTGGATATTGGAAAAATTGAAATTCTGTGACTTTCCTGTTGAAAGACAATGTTGAGTGTTAAGACTGCATGTTTGCCAAACACTGTCACCAGTGCATGGTTGTGGACGGTTTTTAACCTCTGAAAGACAATTTTTGGGGAAAAGATACAAGCTGAAAAACCTGTTTATCTCTGGGCTTATTCAAGGAGTAAACCACTGAAACTCCATCACTCTTAAATTAAAAAAAATTAATTAAGTTTGGGAGAGAATGGCTTTTTTCCTGTGTTACTTAAACCTCCAGGTTTCTTCAGAAACTGAATGATAGAGAATAAACTTCGGAGAGCAAGCCATGCAGCAAATAAAATAGAAAGGAGGAAGGGACATGAGCAAGCACCAGCCCTGCTTTGGCATCTTATAGCATGTCTGGGCTGTAGCTGCTCTTTATATTCACAGAAATTAATTTGCCTATGCAGGAGTTAAGAAGAGGATAAAGATTGATAAATATCCCAGGAAATTTGACTTACAGGAAATGAAATTGTCACTTTACATTTCTGGTGCTCATTCAGAGACAGCAGCAAGATAGGGAAAAAAAAAATATTTTTAGGCTTGTTCGAACCTTCTTTATTATCTGGAAGAACAAAGGGAACACATTGAAGGGAGCACAGCATCACTGTTGATTTTTCCAGAAACAAACTCACCTACAACAAAGACACTGTGAAAGAATCGAGGAAAATGCCATGTCGTATCTCTGCTCCGCATTTGCTGCCAGTGAACCTAAGATAAGTTGTATCTCCTTCAAGGTATTGCAACATAAGTGCTTCAAAAACTACTTCATTTTTCAAAAGTTTTATTGTTAAGTTTTAAGACTAGACAAGGTTGTACTGGTTTTACATTGCTCTACATGATTTAAGTATATACAAAACCATTTGAATATCACACAGCTTGAAAGGTTGCAAAGGTCATTGTGTCTGAGATACTTCTGTACTTACTGACACATCAGAAGCCAGCACTGAATGTTAGAGTTCACATTTGTTGTATAGCAAAGATACACTCATTTAGTATCCTTAGTCTTCAAAATGACACCTAATTTGTATGCAGCTATTCCAAAAGAGAAAGTCAACCTCAAAACCAGAGCCAGTTAATGTGGTGAGCCCTTAACACAAATAAAACAAAGTTTTATTTCCCAGGCTTTATTTCCCAGCTACATAAAGGTGAAGCCTGCCTACAAATACTTAACTCATTCAGGGTGAATTTATTTAGGAGAACATTTTCAGTCTTGTTCAATGTCATTGTTACAATTAATGCAGAAGTCAGGAATCATCTCAGAGAGCTTCTCCAGCCCCTCTTAAAGGGACATTCCCTGTCCTGCACTTCTGGTCTTGTGATGCTGGTTGCTTTCAATGGGAGAGAACAGTCATGTTAATTTATAATTTGTCCCCTATGGCAATGGTGTTCACCTGGATCACAAAATAAAACTGAAAGGAAAAAGTTTTATTCTAGACCATAATCTGATTCCTAACTGTTTTGTTAAATTGGAAGTATTTCATGCAAACCAAGAATTATTTCAAACTCTCCTTGCAGGTTGTGAAGACTGCTGGCAGGCAAATGCTGACACAGGACATAAGGATGAAAATACTCAACACTAAATTAATACAAAATAAAATTACTATATTATATAACATGTCAACTCTACATACAGACGAAGGGATAACAATTAAATTATTAAATCAAAAAAGATTCATTTAGAACCAAAACTAAATATCAAACAAAAAAAAATCACTTAAGGACACAGAACAAACATTTTAAAACAACAGTAACACAAGTCATTAAACTAGGGAGCCTAATTTTCTGAAATGGCCTTCTGTTTTTTGGATACAGTTGACTAGAGAAATAGCTACATGCTATTCTTCACATCTGTCATTAAATTCAGAATCAACTGCTCTCCCATAAGAGGAAAATATCTTTGAATCTCTATAAGTTTTGTGTATACCCTAAAGAGATACATATTACTTTTTTTTTTCCCTAGAGCCTAAAGTGCAAAATATGGGAAGTAGGTAATTTAGGGATAGACTTGTCCTCCATTATTTATATTTTTTTTTCTCATTAAAAGTACCATCATGATTGACTTTCTCTTTAAAATCACTCATTATGCTTGAAGACCACTCCATATATACATTGTTAAGGAATGCTGTTAGCACAGTTACAAACAAGACAGTAACAGTCTAGTGGCTTTCGTTATGCAGCACAAAGTAAAAAATAAAGAACAAACTTAGCAGTGTTGCACAGGACCTCAACATGTCTTACACATACTTTTTACCTTTACAGGACTCTTCTTTAGAAGTCTTTAAATGTCTAAGCCTTATAAAATAAATACTTGTATAAATACAGTTTAAGGATTAAGTCATTTTATAGAGGCAAGGTGTTCTGTTTGCTAAAATGTGACAGTTTAAGTGACACTATCAGAAAACCGCCACCAATATATCCCCAATTCTTGTATGTAAAATTCCTGGCTGCTATTCTAGAGTCTTTCACAGTTCAATATAATATATATTTAGTCTGTGGTGCAGAATGTGTGATTAAATGCAGTTTTTTTCAAAATCCAAACGATTTTGTTTCCAAGGTAAACTTTGCCCTTTGCAGACTGTGGACCAACTAGCTGTTGGCCTGGGAAGCAGTGCCCAGGTTCATACTTCAGAGTTTTGGTGAGAATGTAACAGTGACAGAAAGTATAAGTTCAGTGACATTTACTAAAACATGCAGCTGCTCTCTCTCAATCTCTCTCTCATTCTCTTTCTCCACACCAGCATGTTATGAAATTAAAAGGTTGGCAGTAATCCCAAGTGCTGTTATTTCAGGTAAGAGACAAAATGTCCCCTCGCTTCTTGTCCCCGGATTTTTTTTTAGATTTAGGTGCTACTCTAACATAGTCACAGAGCACTTTATTCCAAGTAAACTCGGATTGTTCTTCAAAGGTTGGCATTGTTATCTCCCTCAAAACTGAGGCACAGGGGAGAACTTTCCTGCTGCTGCTCTGTTTTTCCTTCTAAAAACTACTTTTTAAACTGGGGTTGCTATAACGGTGTTAAAACAACATAGTGCATGTGAAACATTTCCGTAGATGGGGCATGCTAGAAACCAGCCTCCCCATGGCTCACTGGTGTCTGAAAGAACTTTTTTAGTAGTGGAAGGTGACAAGGGCTAAGCTCTGACACACTCCTACCACACCTCTTGCCTTCTGAGAGGAAGGCTGTGACCTTAAGAAGAGCCTACAGAATGGGTTTCCTGGCAGTAAGGGAGTCATTCCTCCTGTGTGTCTTTTAGCATCTGATTCCCTCAAACCACATTTTCCTCCTCACAAAAATTCAAGGGGGTTCTGAAAGTAGTAATTGGTTAGGCAACTCAGTCTGGGGTCGTGTGCTCACCCCTAGCAAGTTATGAAATGGGATTTCTGATGCTCCATGTGCCTTTTCTTATGTGGGTACCCGTGAGGAGACACCATGAGTACCCTGGTGTCTCATCTCAGCCTCCTTGGAAAAGCAAATCTTAAGCAGAATTAATAAACTTTGGCAAATATAATTAACTTCATAATACACTGATAATAGATTTGGTTACATATGCAAACAGGTGATCACTTCCAAGGAAAGCAACATCAGCAGCAATACTAAACAGAAAAGATGGAGATCATGTCTACAGCATGCAAAATAGAAGAGGAAAATGGGGTTAATCAGGAAAACCCTCCAGGTACATGAACTCTGCTGTGCAGATGGAAGTGATGAAAGGTAGCTTGCAACATCACAGGTACTGTGCTATGCAGTACCATGGAGGACCTTCTAAAATATGTGTCATAAATACTGACAGTGTTTGATAGGCACAATTACTATAATGCAGTCATCCCCAAGTAAACTTATTGCTAAAAGATGCAGTATCACTTTTTGCAAGTAAGATGACAATATGTTGTATGGAGAACTCATCAGCCCAATATTCCTAAAGCTGCAAATGAGCTTTGTCACACTATTTCTCTTCCCTTGTAAAAAGAATGCTGCTGTTTTTCTTTTTTTCCCTTAACATGTTTCAACTGGTGTGAACAACTCAAAGGAAAACTAGGAAGATAATTCCACAGCAGAAGGGACAACACTAACAGATTTCAAGGACAAAATCAGATTGGATCATTTAAAGGGCAGGCTTAGACCTCCGTGTGAAAGACAGTTAGCGGCCTACCATAAAATGAGCGAGCACTTGGTTCATGGAAAACCCACTCAGCATCCTACAGGCTTTGCACAGTTTCTTCTGCAGAGGGTCCTTCCGTGACAGCAGGGTCTCCTCAGTCCTCAGCCGCGCAACCCAGCAGCTCTGACCGCAGCGTGATCCGGCCATACCACGACCATGGCAGGATTCGGACATGCCGCGCATAGATCGGTGGGTCAATGACGTTCTTACGGTGTGTGTCATTGTCAAAATTTCCCTGGAACACCTGAGGGAAAGCAAGGAGAAGATTTAAGATTACGTGGGCTGTGGTACAGTCCCTGATATCCCTTGGGGCTCCTCTCCATGATGGAATTTTATCATCTGTGCACCTGACTTCAGCAACAGAGAGAGAAGGTTTAGATTAGATATTTGGAAGAAATTCTTGTAAGGCCCTGGCACAGGTTGCCCAGAGTAGCTGTCGCTGCCTCATCCCTGGAAATGTCCAAGGCCAAGCTGGGGTTTGGAACAACCTGGGATAGCGGAAAGTGTCCCTGCTCATGGCAGGGGATTGGAACGAGATGGTCTTTAAAGTCCCTTCCAATCCAAACCTGTGATTCCACAAACTGATGCTGTAAAGATCACCTGCCTTTGCTAGGATCTCAGGGTTTTATGACATGCAATGACACACTCAGCCCTGGTGGAGACTTTGATTCACAGAATCATGGAATATTCTGAGTAAGAAGGGACCCACAAGGACTGTGCAGTCCAGCTCCTGGCTCTGCAAAGGACCGTTCCCAAGAGTCACCCCATGGGCCTGAGAGGATCATTCAAACACTCCTGGACCTCTGGCAGCCTTGGTGCTCTGCCCACTGCCCTGGGGAGCCTGTTCAGTGCCTGACCACTCTCTGGGGGAAGAACCTTTTCCTGAGATCCAATCTAAGCCTGCCCTGACACAACTCCAGGCCATTCCCTGGGGTCCTGTCACTGGTCTCCACAGAGGAGAGATCAGTGCCTGCCCCTCCTCAATTCAAAGGTTAATCTGCATTTTTGTCAACATCCTGGGCCCCACCCGAATGTTACATAAAAATCAACATTTAAAAAATTCAATGTCTTTTTACTTGGCATTTGTATAATCTCAGATTAATCACAGGAGATCCTGTTATTGCTTCCAAGAAAATACCATTAATAATTGAAGTTAAGAAGAATTTTTATTGCATCACTTATGAAGGTAGCTTGGATGCAACTACACAAACCCTTGTAAAGTTGATGATTATCAAGGACACTATTCTCTCATCTCAAACATAAGTCAGCAGACGAATTAAGGGCATCGAGTTGTGACCAAATGAAAAACTTGTAGCACAGTACAGTGCATGTTATGATCTTATTTCCACCAATATTGATTAACCAATACATAAGTGAATTCCCAAACTCCTGTCTATGTTAAATCAATGCCAGATTTCTCCCACCGTCAGTCACTATTGAAATTCAAAGGCCACATCACCAATTTTTGGCAAAATGATCAGATTATCTCCTTGGGTTATTTTCACTTTTTATGGGAAATGTTCATTTTCTTGAAATATCAGCCAATTCACTTCTCATTTGTAAAGACTGTGTCTGATGGCTTTTCAACTCGAAATGAATGGCTGTCATTTGCACCATGCAGGGAAGAATATGGACCTCCTGGAGGTGTGCTTATATGACTGAATTAATGCAGAATTATAACTTTCCTAGAAGTTCTTGGGAAAATGTCCGAGTTTGAATTCAGAAGAGGCTGATCTACTATTTTATCCTTTAAGCTGGTTCCTGTGTGACATGTTTACAAAGCTTTTTGCTCTCTATGCTGCATCTCTTTGAATTTTGGAAGAAGCTTCTCTCCAGTGTTATCCATTCAGCACCTCACACAAAATATGTGCCCTCCATAAGTGACGCTCTTTCACAAGTGATGAATTCCCCTTCTTATCTGGCATCTCATTAACACAGAGCATTAAATATATATAGGAGTTCAGACAGATGGACAAAATGGAAGAGAGACTGACCACAGAAACTTTAGTGTTGTGAGTCTAAAAGCAAAAAAATGTATTTACCACAGGAAAAATTGTTTGATGCCCAAGCACACTTTTGGTTACATACATCAGCTGGAGCTTGGGTTGACAAGGTTGAATCTGAAGTCGAGTTTCATTTGTAGCACACAAGAAAATGCTTGTTATTGAAATTATAGATTGGCACACTCTAGCATCCAAAATGCAGCTAGGAAGGCTTAAAAGTAATTTTTTTATATACATTTGATTTCTTGTGCATGCATGTGATTTAACTGTTGATATTTTTTACCAAGCTGGATGATAAGCAATGCAGAACTACAGACAGTTCTTGCTGCAGAACTACTGGAAAATTATTTTACTAGCTATTTCATTCTCCCTATGGAAGATGCATTTCAAAGATAACATTTAAATGAAGGCCTAGAATAAAAAATGTGGTTTACCAGAATAACATTTCTACAGCCCCAGTATTCATATCTGCATACAACTTTGCAAGATAAATAAAATTATGTGATGCAAATGCAGCAACAAATACACCTGAACAAGGTAGAATTATGTCATTTACTTACATCAGGAAAACAAGAATTAAATTTATTTTTAACACATGCATGACTTCTTTATCACTTGAAGTTAAACTACTCCATTTCAGACACTATTTTATGCAAATATGAAATCCACCTTCCTTCAAAATTCAAGATCTGGTTTCAAGGAATTAGCTAGTTGTGCTAGATCAGAAAAAAGATTTTAGGGAAACAGATTTATCAGAAAGCAAAGGAAGCTTTGTCAACATCTACAAATGTGACCTGAATGAAATGTAACATTCTCAGACAAACTTACTGGATTTACTTGCTGTGGCCCCATGGCAAATTTCTTATGAGAAAAACATATTCTTTGTCACTCTTCATTTTGCATCAGCCTCAATTCACTAATGGAGTCAAGGAACTTGGAAAGAGGAGGGAGGACAAAGGACAAAACATGTACATCTGACTTATCCAAAAAAAAAAGAAGGTATTTCTGTAGCCAAATGTAATTTTATGTAGCTTTACGCCCAAATAGTCAATACTAAATAAACCACCTAAGCAATTAAAAGCTCTTGAAAAGCCAGTACCTCAACGACCACTCCACATATTTGTTTCTGAGCAGTTTTTTTCAGAATACAACACCTCTGAAGATTTTGATGATTTATTAGCATTTGAGGAGTTGATGCTGGAATTACAATATATGTAAAAACATATGTAGAAAAATACCCATTGACAAAAAACCCCAAACAAACTCAAGCTGATCGGTGCTCAAGGAATAAAGAATAGAATATTATTAATGTGTCAGAGCACAAAGCTAGTGAAAAATCTAAATTTTGAGCTCTGTGTTGGTGCAGATTTGCTCCTGCCTTATCCCAAACAGCAAACAGACAGAGAGAAGCACCAAGACAGACACAAGCACTGAAGAATGTCCTTTCACAAATTATTAGACAAGTCTCTTCAGCTTGAATGTCTATAAAACCCTAAATGGCATGGGGAAAATCATAAGAGGTGATACTGCACTGTTCTCTTGCCATGATTGCAGGGCCATCCCAAGCTATCCAAAGGTCACAGTTCCCCATTCAACACATAATTAAACTCTGGCACAGCTTCCACAGCCTTTAACCACCTCTAAAGATCAGGTAAACTGTGAGGGGCAAGCTCATCAGGATCTGCTAAGGACGCAGATAAAAAAAAAAAAGCCAGAAGCTGGGAAAGTACACCAGGGAAGAATAACAGCCCTACTATTTAAATTTTCTGGTCATCTGGTACAGGATATCCTTCCTTTGGACAGACCTTCAGCTTCTCCTCAACCAGTGGCTCCCATATTACAAGGGGCCTTTTTTTGGTGGAAGTGGACTAGTGGACTAGTATTACTAGTTCATAATTTTGTGTATATTAGATATTGTTTCCCTGCAGTTAATTGCACTGTCAATGGCTGATGATGACTTACAATGCTGCAGACTCCTAGACTCCTTTAGGCTACTTTCAAATCTTCTCATCTTCCTGTAAAAAACAGCCTCTGAAATACCATTTGACACTGCAGCTGGCCTCGAGTTACCTACAGCAGGCGGTGCAATTTATAAATCACATGTGGAATGTGATTAAAAAGAAAAAAAAAAAAGAGAAAGGTCAGATTTGGTTTGGATGTCCGTAGCTTTGGAGGCATAGTGAGCTACTGACCTCTAGTTGAGAAAAACAAGATAGCTATTAGCTTTGGTCCTGTTTTTAAAATATATTTTCTTCCTACACATCAGCCTGCAATGTAATTTATTTTGCTTCTTGAAGTCAACAGGCAAGCTTTCGTGTTTTTCCAGGCAACTCATTCAAACTGTTTAAAACAAATGAGAAAGACTTCATTTTCTAAAGACATGTTTGTTTGGTTTTTTTTGCCCCCAGTAACTTTTGCACTCATAGAAATTCAGCACAGATGTGAAATGAAATGACTGGTGTCTTGGGGTGACTTTATGATTATCCCATATTCGTCTCCTCTATGCCAGGAGAAAAAAAAAAGGGAATCTTGTGCTTTTAAAAACTGAGACCCAAGAGCCGAGAGAAAAAAACTAGNAAGAAAAAAACTAGCTAGAGAAATCTTTTCAAAACAATTCTACTGTCTCAAGGTCAATTTTTGCTATGTTACTGTGCAGTTTTGGTTTTGGTTTTTTGGGGGGGTTTTTTTGGCTGCCTGGGCTGAAAAGGGGGGAGG
>WEIV01007683.1:50354-65990 GCA_013390005.1 Calyptomena viridis | reverse complement strand
GGAATAACACGGGAATAACCCGGCCTGGCCACAGGAAAGGTGAAGGGGGGCATGCAGGACGTACTGCTAGGGATCGATTTTGGAGAGGGGTACCATTTTCGGAATTTAACTCGAAAAGAAATGGGACCGGTGGCAGGCGACCCTCGGGCGGCCAGGTGAGCTGGCGTGACATCGCAGCTATGGCGGCAGCAGCATCGCAGCTGAGGGGGGAACCACGCCGACAGGNTCCGGCTCCGCCGGGAGCGGGGAGGCGGCGCAGCGGGCGGCCGTGCCTGGCAGGGTTGGATCTTTGGCGGAGGGCAGCCCGTGTAGGGTCAGGGAGGAGTGTAGCTGCTGGTTGCCGTAAAAGCCTGAACGGCCTCACGCGGTGCTTTTTCCCCCCGGAGTCCCGGGCCGGGGTTTCCTCCGCTCCGCGCCTGCCGCCTTCCCGGCCGCGGGGCGAGCGGGCGGCCCTGGGGCAGCGGGAGCCAGAGGGACTGGGCTGCGGGAGTCTCTGTAGGAAGGGTTTGCCTGGGATGAAGGAGAGGCAGTTGGCTTTTGTTCTTCATCGTCTCCAAAAATAGCCGTTCCCGAGAAACTTTTCACGTGGAGAGTTTTTTCTGAGAGGTGTCCTAGATTTCAGTGGGAGATAAGGCTGCGGCTTCTTCGCCTTTTTCGGGAAGCAAAAATGTGATTTGCATCACCGAAGATGTGTAGCAAAAAACTCTTTTCGGTCGCAGGGGGCTGTGAACTCTGACAACAAGCAGTTGCCTGCCAGGTGTGAACTCCTTGTTTTTCTGCACGAAGTCCAAAGTTTTGCAAGAGATCAGAGGTCTGGGGTCCGTGTGGTTGAGCTGGGTAAGCTGTTAACTTAGGTCGGGTCAGTTGCTTTTCTTTATTGCTGGTTATATTACTGTACCCTGACAACGGGGCTACTCATCTACAATAAAGAGCTGTTAGCAGGACCAAGCGTTCCTCAAATTCTTGTTTCCGTGCAATGTGTTATCACCTGACAAGGGTTCATACTAAACCACAAGCCCCTCCTGTGCCTCCTGGCCCAGTCTCTTACTCAAAGCAGGGCTGGCCTCAAAGTTGCGCCAAGTTGCCTGGGGCCTCGTGGGGACCTGAATTAGGAGCTCCTTCGTGTGACTGCTTCGCTTGCTGGAAGGTAAAATGGTCACAAGTCAAACTGCCTGTATCTGTTAATTAACCTGCAGTCTCTCTCCGTGTAGGAAAGAGCACATGCTGAAGACTAGTCTTTCCTAACAACTAACTGGTGTGCACAACTAAATCCTTGGGAAGAACTTGGCAGGATGAAGCCTGTCATCGTGGTGCATGGTGGAGCTGGCCGGATCTTCAAAGAACGGGAAGAGGGATCTCGTGCTGGTGTTGTCAGAGCTGCGCTGCGAGGTTATGGTGTCCTGAAACAAGGAGGCAGTGCTGTGGATGCAGTTGAGGAGGCAGTACAGTCAATGGAGGATGATCCTCATTTTAATGCAGGTGATTTTTCAAGAATGAAGTGGGTTTAAAATCATCTTGTATTTCAAGTGTTTTGCCATGATGCTTCTGAAAATCCTAGCTTGCATTATTATTATTATTGCTGCTGCATTATTGAATTGTGCACATTGCGATGGAGTAAATACTAGTGTCACAAAATAGTTGATTTCTCAGTGTAATAAAATAGCATGGTGTGTCCTGCAGTTTCTTATGAGTACACTTTGGAAGATGAGTTACTTTTTTCTCATTCTTCAGTGTTATATATCTACCATTTCATTCATGTGGTGCCATTCATTACTGTGCTGTGTATATTCAGTTTTAAAACAGGGACTCTTACGGAGTATGCATTTATTTAACATTTATGTTTAAGGCACTTGGATATAGCTTACAGCATTGTTTAAGCCTTGACACTCAACCTTTACCTGTTGCCAGAAGAATACTGTTCTTGGGGATTTTAGGTGTTTTTCTCTTCATTAATGCTTGCAATTAGTTATTTTGTAAATAAAATTATGGGAGTAATGCAGTAATGATATATGAGTTATGTATTTATACAGTAAAGTTTCCTATGAGTAATGTAAATTTCTGTTAATGGCAGTAGTCAACTATTTTTTCCTCTTCATATGACTCAAATTTATAATTTTGATGAGTTTCATTAGAAACATCTCCCCACTCCTGCCACAGTATGTCAGGAATCAACATGGAAGGAAAGACCTTAACATGTCAGTGATCAGTGTTTTAGATAACATAGCTATTAGTTTGCAGAGGTTCATTTGTTCCTTCTCACTTTGCAATTGAGAGCAAGAGAGAGATTTTATTTCATATGAAACGTTCAGTGTTTTGTTACTGACTTGGGCTGAACATTTTGGTTTTTAGAGCATCCAGGCTGAAATCATGAAGTGGACTTAAAAGGAGTGGTGTGTACTATTACATAGTTAGCATCAGGGTGGCATTCTCTCATTTAGTTTTTACTTAAGTGTACTTGAGTGTTAAGCACTTGTTCGGGTTTGACTATGTAGATCTAAGGCAAATAGTCTGGTAATCACACATACATTTAATTGTCTTAACATGCATTAGATACAGCTGCTCTCAGTAGCTGACAAAAAGTAGAGTGAAAGCTATGTGAAGAGGGCCCTGATTGGAGTGGCTGTTTAAAACTCACTGTGTGGTATTTATCTTCATAAAAGAAAAAATCAGTTTTGTTGTAATATTTTCTAGGAGAACACAGACATCACTAAGAGACAACAAGATGGAGAAGAATGGGCATAATGATCAAGCTGTGTCCTTTTTTGAATGATAGGGTGAAGTCATGCTGTGTATGTTCATCTCATGTGGGCTTGGTGGAAGGGCTCAGAAGCTATACTGTTGTCTAAAATTACCATTTTAGTGACTTGTGCAGCATAATGAAGTCATCAAGTTCTGCTTGTGATGAGGAAGTGGCCTTGGTTGTATTTCCTTCATGTGATTTCTTTGGCTAGCAGTGCTTACCAGCTTGGTGTGAATACTCCAGACATGAGAACTGACAGTGTGGTGATCCTTATATACTATTTCTTCCACGGCCTTTGAAGGACATGGGGCAAATCTGTCTATCTGTAGACAGAGGGAATTGGCTAATCTTAGATGTTTGTTATTTGTGACCCCTTAGATTTTCTGTCTTCTGTCGTGTCTCTGTTCTTTTCCAAGCCCTTTGTTTAACAAGTGAGTCAAACTTCTTTATTTCAGCATTGCTGCCAGTGGATACTGTGGCCTTGGAGTCTGGTAGTCCCTACCCATTGCATTGGAAGGCAGGTGAAAAGACAGCCTGTAACCACAGAAGGAAGGATTCATCTTCCCTGAGAGAACCTGAAGTTCAGTATCTTGCTTTGTTGTGGTGTACAGGCTTTCATGGTGGTCAGTGGAATGAAGAACAGCTAAGATGTAAGAGCTGTGGAAATTGTGGATGCCCCATCCCTGGAAGTGTTTAAGGCCAGGTTGGTCAGGGCCCTGAGCAGTCTGGTCTGGGGGGTGACATCCCTGCCCACGGTGGCGGGTCCCTTGAACCCAGGCCCATCTATGATTCTATGGCAAGTGGGATGAATTGTTCTTAGAAGGCACCTGACTCCCTTCACTAGCTTTGAAGGAGACTTTTATAGAAAGCTGCCTTTAATTAAAGGAACTTTCTGCATCTGTTTCCTGCTCAGGAAATGTTAGGAAATCCTAAACTGTATCTCATAAGAGTGTCCAGTAGACAGAGGACATTATTAATGCGGTGATGAAAGGGCCTGGTAGAGTTTTCCTTGGAATCATGGTTCTGGTCACTGATACTTGAAAATCTTGTTGTTCTAGTGGGAATTTCAAGGTTATGGGCTAGAAAACCTACCTTGTCAAAGGAAGTTAAGAATACGGCACGGTTTAGCTAAGTAAATAAACACTACTTATTCCTTACCAGCATAAAGGGAAAGCGGGAAGAATTATGTTAACGTGGATGGCACAAGCAATTAACCTGTAAGCTCTTTACAGATACGTGTAGTCTACAAATTAATACATTGTGAGTGATGCAGGACTGAAGTCTGGAATAGTTTATGCAGTCAGAGGCAAAAAATAGCTTGGGGGGGTGTCTGTATGTGGCAGGGGGAGTTTTGGAGATTACAGGAGGAGGATTACAGGATTTTGTTGCCTCTTGTTACAGGGGATTTAACTTAATATATTCAGGTCTGAAGTACATTGGTACAGAAGTCTTATGTCAGTTATTAACAGTGGTTCCTGACCTGCTTTAATATTGGTTTAACAGAAAGCTAAAACAGTTGGTTTTTTTTTTTCTTCTATCTGTAATTTTCAGGTCTTTCTACCTAAGCTGCTGTGTAACTGCCATGTTTTGGTTTGGCTTTTCACTTCTTTTTAGGTTTAGTCTTCATCATCCTTACAAGCAAGGCTGTGCACTTGGTGACTTAACATCCTGTTATGCCCCTGTGATACAATTATTGGCATTACTTAAACTCACCGTATTTGCATTGTCTCGTTTTTTATCTCATTAATTTTCAATTAGGTTACTGATAGTATGGCTAATTATAGAAGAAAATAACTACCCAACATTTTATTGCTTAATTTTTATTTTTTTTAAATTACAAAATTAAAGCAGTACATAAAGTAGTGAAGAACTTGTTATTTCAAGCTGATGCTACAGTAGTGAGTGGACGCTTTTATTCTGCTCTGTTAATTTTGGCAGTTTCTTGGAGTGCTGTGTGAGTTAATCTGTTGATGGGATGCAACACTGTAGTATTTTCTTTGGGTTATGTTGTATCCTCCTTTGCACAGCTTTGTGCCCTTAAAGTGCTCTGAGGAATAAAGAATTCTGTTAATGATTGTCATTTTAACTTTTGTCCCAAGTTTATAATTTGGCATAGGCTTGGAAGTGTGTTTTTATCTTACAGAAAATAAAACTCGATGTTAAAGTAGGTGTTGTATTCTGTGAGACTTCTGCTAATAGCTGGATGTTGTGGTTCTACTCAGTATTTCTGCTGCTTTGTTCATATTTGGAGATACTTTCAGTAAGTCAGCAAGCTGGGAAAGAGAGAGGTTGCTTGATGAGAGCTAATAATTGAATCACCTGGTGGTTAGCTCTTAATGTCTTTCTCATTTTTGTCTTCCTCCCTAATTTTTCTTTTTTTTTTGGTCTTTAGGTTGTGGATCTGTTCTAAATGAAAAAGGTGAAGTAGAAATGGATGCTATTATCATGGATGGGAAAAAATTAGACTCTGGAGCTGTATCTGCAGTTAAATGCATAGCAAACCCAGTAAAACTTGCTCGACTTGTTATGGAAAGGGTATGCTGATTATGAAGCATGTTTTTCCTTGGAACTTCATCTGGTGTATTGGTACACCTCAATGATGTCTGTGTTGTGCTTTAAAGCAGGAAAGAAGGGAGAAATGGATGGAAGTGTTTGGAAGCTACAATCATGAAGCACTTTTGCTTTAAGGGGTTTTGAGAGATATTTATTAAAAAAATCGCATTTCAAGAAAACATAAATAATGCAATTGTAAACTCAAGGATAAATTGGTCTATACATGTTGTTCTCCTGTAGTTCCACAGCTGGTGTTCAAGCTGGTGGGTTGTTTTTTTTTTGTTTTGCTCACTCGTTTTTTGAAGAGCTTTTATGCTGTCACTGAGTCTTCTACTTGATCTTGCAAGATTAAAGTTCTCTTTGCAATGGTATGGAACTGAATTAAATGACCCAATTACATGTTTGACTATGTAATGCACTCTTACCTTGTTCCAGGTAGTCTTTTTGATTGTGACCTGTCAGATGGTAGCTCCAGTGTAAAGTTGTCATCTTCCAGCAGTAGAAGATAACATTAGCTCTGTGTTCAGTGGAGACAGATTTTTCAAGAGAATCAAATTTATCAGGGCAGCAAAATGGTTATTACTTGACCTTCTGCATAAGATCAATCCCACTTTATTCCACTAAGAAGTCCATCTAATATATGCCACAACAGACTTCTCTTACTTTTCAGAAATAGTGCAACTGAATGGAGCAGGTTATTTGTGTGATACTTGCATCTGTTTTACTTGGCAGTGACAGTGATCAAAAAGTTTATACTGTCTTTGGAGTTTACATTTTTCATCTTGCTAGTACAGCTGCCTTATTGTTGAAAAGGGTTCATATTTGCAAAAGCACTTACTAACAAAGAAGACTTATGTTTCTTTAAACTTTCAAAGTGACTTGAGGAAACAAAACCTCTTTTGGTGATCTATAAAGATGAGTGAAATTTAATTTGTCCTCCAGGGCCTCCAAGGCAGATAAGATTTTTTTGTGTGTGTGTGTCCTTAATTGGAGGATAGTTCTGCTTTTGAAATTAGAACATTTCACTAAAAATATAATATAAATACTCTGTTTTCTAGAAGACATACATTTCAATAATGTTAAAACTTGTGATGAATAAGTTTTTTTTCCTTCACATGGACTTTATTTTGGCTTTCAGCTAGAACAATAAGTATTGCTGATAGATAGCTTCACATGACCAAATTTTTCAAAATTGAGGACTGTAAGTCTCTAAAATATTGGGGTGAATTGTATTTCACTTTATTATGTGGAGAATTTCTTTTAAAACCCCCTGCTCACTTTGTATTCCAGAATCACTGATTTATTTTCTTGTCTTGTCCACGACAAAATCCCATTGAAGTCAAAAAGAATAAAGTCAAAACAACCCTGCTAGATTTTGGGAACGTATCTTTCCAAACTCTCTTTTAAAGATCAAAAAACCCTCTCCTTTGTCCATCTTGTTTCTTACAAGGTCGTTTTGTCACTGTGTGTTGCTTCTGGTGCTCAAAAGTGTTGAGGCTAAATTTGAAACAAAATCATGAATTCTGCTGTACAGGACCAAGAATAATAGTGTACCCTAAAACCTTGACATTTTTGCCCAGATGCAAAAAAATCCCTGTAGATGATAAAGTTAAAATGTAAATTGCCTAAGTTGCTTGATATATCTTGATGATTTTCTGCTCCTTCTCCATCAGTTATTATAAATGGGAATACCAACTATTTTGCTCTTCTGTTCGTCTTGGAGAAGATTTTTGGGACTCCAACCCAGGCTCTTTCACAGTACATTTCATAATGTTTTATTTTACTGTGAATAATTAAAAATATTTTTAACTGTGTGATACATGAGTAATAAGACTATATAGTTTTCCTGGGGTCTTAAGCATGTATGTGTATTTTCTGGTGGTTTTGAGATGCCTCAATGCCACAAGGAATTTTGAAACGTGCAACTCCCAAAAACAAACCAACCAACCACCCTCCTGTCTGCTTGTAGTGGTATTATCATGATGCTAAGGAACAATATGGGCTCCATCTGGTGGCCAGACTAGCTCCTCGAGGTTGTTCTTGCACACATTTATCCCTCTGTGCTGTCACTTTCCCACTGGGCTCAGATTTGTCGAGTAAAAAAAGAAGGGCACCATAATAATTTCTATTCATGATTTACTGTGCTGTTGATTACAGGAGGTTCTACAGGTGGAAGTCTTTTAGTATGTTAACTAATGTTACAAATACTTGAGAAAGCAATTACATTTCTGTTGAATTGTTCCTTTTTGTAGTGAATATAAAAAGAATGATACATTGAAATGACCTTTTTTTTAACTCTGGCGTGTAACCGCTCTCAGCTCCAACACTTCATTAAATGGGCTTCTCATGAGCAATTAGAGAATTAATTGATTGTTATGTGTGAGATATATATGTGTTCCACTACTATATTGTACAGCCCTTCACATTATACCAAGAAGAATTTAGTTTAGAACACAGACTTCTCAAGGCGAAGGCCCAGATTTTTGCTGTGCCAGAATTGTTAAAGAATTGTGATGGTCTGAATTTCGGGCCAGTTGCAGAAATTAGGGGATTTTCCCCATTTCTCATGAAATTAACTAAACTTCCCAGCATTTTTTCTTGTTAGTAAGATCTCTTGAACGCTTTATATTTTTTTTGTCCTTTTGAATCATTTTATGTAAATGTCTCTCAGAAAAATTAGACACTTTAAAAGTTAGCAAACATATTCATGAAACTGTGCAAGGGTGAGACAAAAAAAAGTTCTAAAAAAATTTTTTAGAAATGTTCTACCAGCTCTTTCTATTGACAAGATCTGTTGACGGACATAAATAAAATTCTTCTGAAGAGAACGTCTTGCAGTGGGGACTGAAAAACTAAAAAAAAAAACCCAACCACACAACCCTGTCATAGAAGCTTATTCCTCTGTATGCAAATGTTTCTTGTTTGTGCAGCTCAGGAAGGGGGGTATGTTACCGGAATCTGTGTAGGGGAGGGAACCCTTTGGAAAAGTTTTTAGAAATAACTTGCTTTTTTCACAATAAACCTTTTTTTTTAACAATCTTTAATTTAAGGAATTATATAGCCTTAATTGCTGAAGAAATAAAGTAATGGAGGTCACAGCCTCTGATACAGATAAAGAAAAAAGAAAATTTCCATGTGTTTCCAAAAAAAGACAACCAAACAAAAACCTCCACACTCACAAATAAAAGCCAAGCCTAGTCTAGTATTGGATTGTGTAGTTCTGGTGGGTTAGTTGCAGTGGCAGAGGGGGGCAGTGTTGCACAAAGAAGGTGGCTCTCAAGTCAAAGAACACTACTCACTAGGTTTGTTAGAAATAGGTAGGTCTTACGTTGTCCAGTAATGTCACCCAGCATGTAAGCCTGATCTCCACCTTCACATATACAGAGGATTATTCCTTGTAACCCTTATTCTTGTTCCCTAAAACACTTGATGAATTGAAGATTAATTAAAAGGCATGTAAATTTCAAAAAATCAATAGGAGTGTTGCTAGAGTGTAGCCACGTTCCCTGCCTCTGTAACTGTCTGAAAGAGTCAGTGCAGGGGCTGTGAGAGGCATCAGTGCAGATCGATGTCTGACTTGGGAAGAGGTTCATCTGGAATCCTTTAAAAGAACACTACAGTGCTATGGGTTGGTCATGGTAGTGGTTGTCATTGTTGTAGAAATCAACAGATGTTGATGGTCTGCAACATCTTAAAAATCAGAGTTTTGAGACTGTCAATGTCCTGCAGAATGTAGCATGACACAGACAGACCCAACCTTTGCTGTCCTTGCTGCTTGCTGAGAGTTGGGTGTGTGCCACTTTGGTGCTCTGCAAGGCTCTGCAGGCCTGCTGCCTCCAGCATCATGTGGTTCTGCTTTTTGACCTCAGCTGGTACCTGTGTGCTGTCCTGCTGCATGGATATAAAAGCTTGCTTGAATTTAGGTACTGTGCTCTGAAATTGTTCCATACTGTACAGTCAGACCATCACTCCTCCCAAACCCTCCCGGGCTCTGATGAGTGATTAACAGCTGTGTAGTTGTGCAAGAAGTTGATGCTTACTTTTTACACAGATTTTTAAAAAAATTTTAAAAATCGTATTTTAGAGCTATCACTAAAGTTTAAGGATTAATTAAACAAATTTATCTGGTAAGTTTCTCTAAAATACGAGTTAACCAAGCAGTACAGACTTCGAAGCATGGAATTAAATAAGGTTGTTGAATTAAAATCTGGTCAATGTGCTTTGTAAATAAAGCAATCCAAATAGAACTTGCAAATGGTGTTAGAAGAGAGCAAATGTATTTTGGTCAAACCCATTAGAACAGTATTCTTCAATTAAATTTGAAATTCTTATTTTGTAAGGATAGCAGCTAGTTGGAGGACATGTTTAAAATAAAATTGTTTAACTGATGTTAAGAAACACTTTAGTGTATGATATTTACATTTGTTGGTTTTTTTACTATGTGTAAGGCATTTAAACAGAACAGGAATGTATTTATCATTCTTGTAAGTAAAATTCTTTTAGATCACTTAGTTAACTGGACAAAACAGTTATGTAGTGATTTGGTGATTGACTGGAAACAGTAAAAAGAAGTTGCTTACAAATTAGTAAAAGAACAAACCAATTTTTCTTCTCCCATTATGGTCAGTGTTTGCTAGATAAATGCAGTTCTTTTCTACTAATAAGGAAAATTTGTGTTTTGGAGAGCCGAAATTTTTTTTCAGCTATAGTAAACAGTGGTATGGACATAGAAATCTAGAAAGTTTAAAAATAAAATTTGGAATTTTCTTTGCATGGATACATCTAAAAATAAAGAGTGATTGTACAAAACTGCTCAGTTCAAGACAAACCAAGAATTGTCAATGAATCTCCTGTCTGTGTTCTGTAGACAAAGCATATGCAGCTGACTGACCATGGTGCACACCTGTTTGCTCGGGCCATGGGTATTCCTGAGATTCCAGGGGAGAAGCTAGTAACTGAGAGATCCCATGAGAGATGGAAGAAGAACCTTGAGCCAGATTCCAACCCTGAAGAATTTCAGAAGTAGGTAAAATTCTTCTTAAATTGAGGTCACTTAATTTGTGTTGTCTGGTTACAAAAAAACCCAACCAACCCCCCCAAAAAACCCCAACAAAACAAACCACCAAAACCACAAACAAAAAAACCCCAATCAAAATCTCCCCAAACAAACCAACCGACCAAGAAAACATACAAAAAACAAAAAACCCCAACCAACCAAACCAAACCCTTTGAAGGCCTGTATTCTAATTTTACATGGTTCGATACAGTCTTTATATATGTCTTTTGTACTAGTAGTGGAAAATCAAGCTTTCAATGAATTTGCTTAAGCTTAAATGACTAGAACACAAATAAACTTGTTGCTCCTTAAGAAGATTGTTTGTCACTTTGACATAGCATAGGTTTTACAGAGTTAGAACTTCTTATTGCTCTTAAAATCATCAGTTACAGAAGTGCATAGAGCAGCTTTAATAAACAGCAGGCATTATTTTGTATAGTTCTTTTCCATGGAGGAACTGTGATTTTAAAAAATCTCCAGTACACATTTTAAAACAAGTCCATGAAAAAAAATGAAGAAAGCTGATTTTGGTTAAGTAGTTGATCAGATTTGTCTTTAAACTGGATTGAGTAGTTAAATGACATCAGATCTTGGTCAGTAACTCCTTCTGAGTGGTGATTGTGGCTATTGGTTATGGAAAAAAATTACGAAGAAGTTCAGTGGTGGGTATGAAGTGAGATGCTGCTAGATGGTATTGCCCAACAGAAAAATGAATGTCACTTGAAAGAGTAAATTTCCTCTCAGTAAAGTAGAGAGAAAGGTGAGGTGGACAGTAAAGGAATGAAAAACATGAAGTGTAAAAAATGTTTTTTATGCCTGTGAGGTAGGGATAAATACCAAATTGTTTTGAGCTTCCATTTGTATGTCAATGGTTGTGGCACAGGAAAACACTGTATTACATTACATAAACGCTGTATTATGTGCTGTTCATCTGTTTTGTGAAATGGCAGTAATGAGAGAAGCGGAGCTGAATTTGTAGATCAAAAGAAGGAAATTTCTTCTGTGGGCATGTTAATTAAAGTCTGTGAAATGAGCTATAAACTACAAGCTATATGTTACTTTCAGTAAATTGCTAGAAGGACAAACACATTAAGGAGGCAAGCATAAATTTCGTCCTGTAAAGAAAGTGACCTTGTTCCTTGACCAGAAGGTCTCAGTCATAGTTCATCTTGTACACAAAAGAAGTTTTCTTTTGATCCATGGTCTGTCCAAGGACTGTGTGGTATTGCCATTCATTAAGAAGAATTTTGAGGATGGTGTAGCCCCCACTGCCACTTGGTCCCCTAAACACACCAGTTGGAATGGCATGGCATGCAAGCCTTCGTTCATTCTTTGTAACTGTGTAATTTTTTTTTTTCTGGTAACAGTGTTGGGCATCTTCAATTTCAGCATTGTCGTGCTTGGGAATATCTGATAATAGAAAACTTCTGTATTTCTGAAGGGCTCAAGACTTGTCTTGGCCACAAATTCTTGTTCTTTTTCTGAAAACAAGTGCCCAAAACATCAGCACGAATTCACCAAGTTTAAAACAGGTCTTTTTTTATGCAAGTCGATTTCTTTCTGTATCACATGTGGAATGTTCTTTTTCTCTGTTATGTCCACAGTGATTACGCAGAAACTTGCCTGAGGCAAACAGACAGAAGGTGAAGTAGCATTAGTCAGAGGCAACACAATACCAGATCATACTGGGAATTCGAAGGTTGGCATGTACTTAACTTCCAGTCCTCTGGTCCTCACAATGTTGGAAACCTTGGGGTTTCACACTTTCCAGGCAAAGTCTTGTGTCTCCATGAGAGATACCTTTCTCTTCTGCTGATTAGAAGTCTGCATTCATTTATGCTAAAAGCTTAGGATTCCATTGCATGTACAACATTCCATCTTGCACACCTTTTGCTGAGAACAAGGTGTGGCTTGATTTATCTGCAGTCTCTCACTCCAAGGATTCTGACCATACCTTTGTTAAGAATTACTGGAAGTTGCCTGAGAAGCCCACAGAGAGAGAGTTGAGTTTGGCAGCAAGGCAGCGAATGGGCTCCTGGCTGCTCTGTGGATCACGTTGCAAGAGTAACTCCAGGAGGTGTTAATTAACAAGGACCCTGACAGCAATTGACAGCCCTCCTACTGGTGCAGGGCAAGGAGACAAAATAGCAGGTACCTGATTAGATGAATGGGGATAGAAAAAGAACGTATCACTTTATGGGTACTGGATAATGACACATTGAGGCAAAAGGAAATGAACAAATCCTAATATATTCTGTATCGCAGTATATGAGAAAAATTCTTGATTGAAAAAATCCCTAATAGCATCCTCTACTGTATCACAGGTACTTGTTGAGGTTCTTGCTACTGTGAATAACTAACAAGAGAGATGTTATAGTATGATATCTCTACTTAGGCAGTTTTTCCTGCCTTGGTAAAGTTTTGGAGTCAACTATCCATGAGCAAAAATTGTTTATATCTTCTTTGCCTTTGTTCTGAAGACCAACAAAGAAAAGGTTACACTGAAGCAATAAAAAAGTTTAAAATTACTGTCATAAGAAATACACTTTAGTTGTCTGTTTTCTCCACTGCAGATAAGACGTGTTGGACACACTCACTTTGGTATTTATCACTAGTTGTATTCTTGTACCAAAACAGATAGCTGCTGTCTGTGTGATCTGTGCTTTTATTCTCACAGTTGCTTAAGGTAAATATTTACCAAGGAAATTGTACATCTGGATGCACCTTTCTTAATTTCTCAGGATGATCTAACTTTAGTTGGTTGAAGGGTGCCACATGAATGTGCTAGGGAGTACTGAATTTACTCGTGTTCTTTTCAGCAAATAATTTCTAACAGATGGATGGGTGGGAAGCCCATCTGCACCATCATATCAGTTTGAGAGAGGTCCGTCTCCACATAAATGTCAGAGCAGTTTGTAAGGCCTGTGATTCATCAGTCAACTTTGAATTGCTGTGAATGAAGTGTAGGGACTGACAGGATGATATTTTACATAAGCAGGGGAGAACAGGAAGTTGGTTCTCTGAGAAAGTGACTGTGGGTTTTCGTGACACACAAAGACTTTATCTACTTAATTAGCTTAGATTTTGTGGAGCTATAAGGAAGCCCTTACCAGTGCCCAAGCAACTTCCAAAAGTATTCCTGTTCCAGTTGCCTGTTGGATAATTCCCTGAAGGATTGTTACAAATTCTTTTCCTGTGTGGAAGGATTTAGATTATACTTATATTTTGGATACTTCTCCTAGCCAGATACCGGTTGATGTTCCTACATGAATTGCTAAGATTGGAATATGTGGATATTTAAACTGTTGCTTGTCACTAATGCCTTGTTTCTCAGTGCAGCAATTATTACAGTAAGTTACAGCAGACTTTTTTTTCTCAGAATGCTTACATATGTATTTTGAGCTGTCTATTGTAGATGTCTTTTCTGTGCAGAAGAAATAAAGCAATAGTTGAGACTTCTGGTTTCTTCAGTGCATGAAGATTTTTAAACCAATGTGTGGTTTCAGCAGAGTCTATTGGCCAAGTGATTTAAACCTCAAGATTGCATAGCTACAGAGTACAAAGAGGAAAATATGTATTAATGATGCATTGTGAGCAGTACAAGTTGAAAGGCACACAAATAACCTTTTTTTTTTTTTTGTAGCATTCAAACATTAGGGGGAGTAAGGAAGAGGAAAGAGGAGGAACAGGAAGGAAATGATTCAGTACATGCATAACATTACTGTCCTTTTCTGTATTCACTCATTTATATGCGTTGTCATTAATAATTCCAGTTAACCTCCTCTTGAGACAGTGGAGCCAATTGTTTCATCTTTGAGTTGCCATTTAGGGGAAAGTTATGTGTCAGCCAAAAAACTACACCAGAACTATGATGACGAGAAGTATTTCTGCCCTGTGTGCTTTTGTTTTGTGGGTTTTTCCTCCCCAAGTCCAAGTTCCCATGCTATGAACAAGCGATGATTTTCATGCTATGAAACAAGTCATGGGGGGATATAAAAGAAATCAGTCGTTTCTACTCTTTTAAATATAAAGGTGTGAGAATTGCTGCATATTGCTTGTTATTTTTGTAATGAGAAGCACAGCAAAAATCACTGATGAGCAGTAATTCTTTTGTAGTAATCTTTTTTAAAGCTACCTGGGAAATAAATGCAACATGCTTTGGCAGGTATGCTTTAATTCTGTCTAATTTTGTGAACTGTTTTTCTTGGCAGAGACCTTGGAACAGTTGGTGCTGTTGCTATAGACAGCGAAGGCAATGTAGCTTGTGCAACATCCACTGGAGGACTCTCTAATAAACTGATTGGCCGTGTTGGTGACACAGCATGCATAGGTAATTTCATTTTTTGGAGGTATCTCATTTAAAGAAAGAAAAATAGGTATTGCACACTCTCGTTTTCATTAGTGAAATGAAACAAACATACTAGTACATCTAAAACGGAGGTCCACCATTCAAATGTATCAAAGCTCAAGTTTCTCACAACATGGAGATTGCAAGAAAAGATTGGGAGTAGATGTGTAGCGCTGAGTACCCCTCATGATGATGATGTATTGTCATCATCCAACACTTTCCTGTATGAAAAATGGGGATGGGAATTTCTTTTTTCTGTTCTTTCTTAAATGCTAACATTTTTTCCTGTATTTCCTTTCTCTTGATTCTGATAAAGCTCTCTTTTTTTACATCCATGCTTTCAACTAAGTCAAAAAATGTAGCTTGCTCCATATTAATATTCTGTTTTCTTGATACTTAAGAAAGTAGGTGTAATTGCAATTACTATTTGTAATATCAGTGAGTGAGAATTATAAAGTGACTGGCAACTTTGAGTAAATTCCTGTTCTTAGAGAGCCCTGATAAGACTGTCTCAGAGCCTAATAGATGTGGTGTGGAGTAAAGGAAATATTTTTAAGAGATCTCTTATCCAAGTATAAAGAGACACTTAAAATCTTTTCCACAGACTTCTTCCTCTTGTGGGACAGACTTGCCATTTGATTGCTTGAGGGTTCTACCATGCAGGTGGGATTTGGAAAATAATTATTTTTTAGTAAAACATATTCCAAACTCAAATAGAACTGCTGTTGGTAGTATATGATTATTATAAAACTAATACTGTCTTTCCTTTGCACGGGAAGTTGCTAACATTTTGGTCCCTCTGCATTTTGACTATGATTTTCTGGTCTGTTTCTGGTTGCAGCCTTGTGACTGCAAATACCCTTCTATGTAGGTCTTGTTCAGGGTTTCCATAGTTTGGGACGTGGTTCTGTGAAGGGCAGGTGAAACTGGGCACTGTTG
>WEIV01007683.1:28012-47476 GCA_013390005.1 Calyptomena viridis | reverse complement strand
CTGAGAATATTTTTGTTATGCTTTATGGAGGTGTTTGCATATAATGGGTACATTTCTCTAAATCTCATGGTTGATGTTACAGTTTCAGTATAAAATAGAATTTGCAGATTATTTCCCTAAGCTCTAACCTTGTTTTACTCTCCCTTTTCTGTCTGTATTATGTTCCTAACTATTGAATTTGTGAATGCCCTTCTAAGCTATACCTAGTCTAAACTGTGTAAACCAGTTTCTTCTCTGGCTTGAAGTTAACTGTATTGCAAAACCTATGCATTGATAGCAGTTATCTGGCTTGTGATTGATCAGTGTGAAAGGCAAATGAGTCTCAAATTAAAAACTTTTTTGAAAAAAGAGAAAAAGGAAAAAAAAAAGAAGAACCCACATGTGTTCATGTCTAATTGGTTTGCACTTGTTCACCCTGCCCGTGCTTGCTTTACCTTCATTCATCCTGCCCAGAAGTATAACTCAGCTGCCAGGAAAATATGTCAGCAATAGACTCCCCTCAGGCCCCCTCCCAAAACATTTCCATGAGGGCACTGAAAACAAACCCTCAAGTTATTATAACTTTCTAAGTCCTTGAACGGTCAACTGAAGTTGCATATTTAAGAACAACTATAGAGCTCTCTTAATTCTGTTCAGCTATTCAGTAATTCACACAGTAAATATCTTCTCTTCGATGAATGCCGCAAAATTTACTTCCATATTTCAGGAGTGAATTGCTTTGCCAGCCTTAACAGCTGCTGGAATCTCTGCCTTATGGTGGCAGCTGTTGTCTTGGTGAAAAATCAAACAGTGAAATACTGACCCTCTGAAGACAGTGCCGCTGACTTGAGTGGTTACAGTGTCACCCGTATGTCAGAGAAAGAAGCTTTATTCTGTCAGTCAACAGTGCTGTGAATAATTCTGGTTCTGATGGTTTTATTTGGTTTTAACTCAAAATTTGCAGGGAAAGCATGAAGGTCAGTTTTTGTCCTGGAACCTAAGCTGCATAACGTTACTGAGGGTATATATCTTAGGACAATTAGGCCAAGCCAATTGCATTTCTCAATGTGTATTTAAATTTGTAGTGAACAAATATTTTGCAGCTAGTACAGGTCTGGGTGTACAATGTACACATTTAATTTGATTTATTTAGAAAATATTCCTGGTAATATGAATCGAGTAGTGAAAGGCTAAAGTTGTCTTGCTGGTCCTGTGACTGATGACTAGTACATGGAGGCCTCGTCTTGCTTCCTGATAGTTTCAGAAGTTTCAGGAAGAGTAATGTTGATGTCTGGTTTTGATAAATTGTGACAATGTGAAGTAATGTGCTTTGAGCTCTCTTGCAGCCAGTGTACTTGGAACAGAGATAATGACTGAAATGTTTGATTGTTTTGATGTGTGTTTTTCCAAATTGTGAATGATTTAGACCTAGTTTGTGACAAACCTTTGATGAAAACCTTGCAGACTGGCATTTTTTTCCTTCAAATGATGGCATAAGAAATGTTGTATCTTGAACATAGAGTTAGTGAGTTAGTTTGTATCCAACACCGAAATGGAATTAATATATGAAGCTATTTAAATAAATATTTGCAGCAGCACCACACCATAGCAGCTCCTAGCAACTGTCCAGAACCTTCCTATAAATAGTTCCTTTCATACTCTGTAAATTTTTGCTAATTTAGTTGAAAGAGAAATTAAATTTGACTGTCTCCATGATGAGGGGTGAAACTTGAAGGGAATTTTAAAACAGGACAGATACCATGAAGTGATCTTATTTTTCTTTTCAGGAATGTCACCAGAGGTGGCAGCAGACACTGCATTGGACTACATGAAGACACGAGTTGGGGGCTTGGGAGGTGTCATTGTTGTCAGCAAGGCAGGAGAGTGGGCAGCAAGGTTCTCCACCAAGCAAATGTCCTGGGCTACTGTAAAGGATGGTGAGCTGCATTATGGGATTCATGCTGGAGAGAGGCATGTAAAATCTGTTGATGAAGCACTTGCATCTGAAAGTGAGGGGTTCTAAGAGTGAAGAAGTGTTGACTGAGGAAGAATAAAGATCTCAAATTTTCACTGGAGAACAATGACAGTTAATTTTGTCTTTCTGAAAGATCTTACACTCTTGTTTCACAGGCATTGCCACATTTATATACAAAACAAAATCTGTTCTTTAATGGACATGGATATATGTGCAGTGTTTTAATACCTTTGTAAAGTCAGGAGATCATCCTTTTCTAGATAAGAAAGAGAATAGTCAGTAGGTTTCTTGGTTAACATGCCTTAATCCTACATTAAAGGGAGCCTGAGTTTCAGTATTAGAGGAACTCCTTTCCATGCCCATTTTCAGAGACTGCTGCCAGAATAATTTAAGAGGTGAATACCTATTAATAAAAAGTGAATTTTGAAAATCCAGAGTCTTTTGAGCAGCCATCCCATGAAAACAGATTGCTAATGGTCAGTGAAATACCACCAAAGAGAGTTAAGACTAAGTCGTTGTCACAGGCTTGAGGTAACTGTCAGGGGAAATAATGAAGTGAAGAAAATAACTATTCTGCAGAAAAGGGAGATGCAATGCTGTTTAAGGAGGTCTCATTCCATGCATTGACATCAGACTGGAGACTACAACAAAGTAGGCTACAATATTTCAAAGTGTATATGGATAGGTAACAGGAAAGATTATATTGTTCTAGTACCTGGTGTAGTAATAAAGAAGGTCATTATTTTAATAAAAATAACAGCAATCTTTACTACTCAAATGCGAAGGTGACAGGCACCTTTTAAGTCTAAACATGAGACAGAGTTGCTGATTAACTGGAAAAATAATTATCTAAAAGTGATGAAAGCAAGCTGTGCTAAAACAAAACTGCCTCTTAACAAGCTTCTTGTGTAAAGTCTGAAACCTTGTCTGCAGAGATTTTTTTTTTTAAAGAATAGATGTTCTACATTATTTCTAATACAGTTTCTTCATTAGGATTTTTTATTTGTAAAAGAGCACAATTTCTTTTTTTTTTCTATTTTCTGACTCAACTACATCATTTTTTTGTGTTTAAAACAGTAATAATTTTATGAGTTTCAGCTAATGATTAGGTTTACTCTTTGGACAGATTTGTATGTTATAATTGCATGCCATTCTCTGGAATGTTCCCTTTACAAGATAGCCCAAGCATAACAAAATCTTAAATCAGAGTTTTAAACTACTCATACCTGTGTTCCAACTACAAGAAGCTGTGTTATTGAGTTGGCACATACAGAATGGTAAAGTTGCCAGGACTATCTAACCTGCTCTCTACTTTGATCCATGGTTTCTTAGATATTGCAGATGACTGGATGTGGACAGTGATGGTTCAAGAGAAGATGGGACATGCAAAACATAACCATAGAATACTTGTGTAGTTTGTTCAACACAAGATCGTGTAGAAAATGACTGTTCTCTGATCATCAGAAGTTCATAAAACAGCAACAGTACTTCTGATGTGCTCTTTGGTAGAAGGAAGTGGCCTTCTTTTGAGTAAAAATTAATTAATTTCCCCTTCTGTGCATGAGATACCAATTCTACAGGGCCTGGATGTTCCTTCGGTAGCAAAAAAACCAAACCAGTATTGGCATAGCTTCATTTCCAAAATACATCCAAGATATTTGTGATGAAGAATCTACTTTGTTTACCTCACCTGTCCTTAGTGGAAGATCAAATTCATGACAGGCAATGTAGAAGGCATGTTCCTAGTAACATTTCCTTTACTTGTAGTAGCTGGAGGGAGGAGCATTTATCCATTACTGCTGTAACACCTGGTGTACCATCTTTGTCAAGCTCTGTCTATTTATTCTGTTTTCTGAGTGGGTGTAAGCCTGTTCTGGTGATGCTCCAAGGTGACCAATACCCAAGTGATGGTTAATGTAGCAGCAAGCATAAGCTAATATATCTGCTGGATGGTTTATTGGCGAGGGTTTGGCATTATGCTAACCTTGACAGTTGTATTTTAGTTAGCTTTGAACAAGTTCACATTAGCCCAGAAGGTACCAGCAACAACAGCAGCATTACAGACGGGATCTCAGGAATGTCAGAAGGAATAGTAAATGGCTACTGTGGTTAATTCACCTCATCTGTTCTCAGGAATATAATGTAATAAATTGCTGGCACTTGACAAAGAGCATTATCCACTCTAGGTGGTTCTGTTGCTCGTCACCAGACTAGCTGGGCACCTTCCAACAGTGCATTAAGCAGTGTGACTGCCATCTGGTCTGTATGATTTGTTCTGTCTAACCCACTGCTTGATAGCATGCTCTGTATTCCTTTCTCGTGAAAAAGTCTGGTTTTCAAAAGTTGCATGGGCTGTTACACCTTTCCAGTTCACGTGGGGCTGGGAAAGAGGAACTATGCCTTGCGTACGGACTGATGACATTTGATAATCCTTAGGCTGCAGTTTGCACCACAGTTCAAATCATGTAAGCTCGGGCAAAGCACTGATTCAGGGCTACATGCTTTTCCTCCAGCTAGCTGACAAAATCAGTGCTCCTCAGTAAAGGTATATGATTTCCTCACCTAATCTGGACTGCAAGTAGACCTGTTTTAGGACAGTGTTCCTCCTAAGGGGAAATGATAGCCAATGGTCAGAGATGGGGTAGACCTTATTTTCAAAGAAGCTGGAGAGCTGAGGAAGAGAGTTTTCCTGTCTCACTTTACCCTTTCAGTCATGTTCTTTAGCTAGAACAGCGTATTTTGTTGCTGATGATGTGAGAAGTTGCTGTTGTTGCACAGGATTGGCTAATTTTTTAATACGCTAATTTTTCAACATGTCCCTTGACCTTTGTGAGTATTGAGAAATTACCCTTTATAAGGGTTTTAACGTTTAACAGCTTTCATAAATGTATTTGCAAGATGCTGAACTTAAGGGAGATAGCAACAGCAGGACGGGAAGCTGTGTGCCCCTGCTGTGCACTGCTGCTGGAAATGAGCCTCTAATCCAAATGGCTGTGACCTGGATATCAAAGACGGAAAATTAGAGGTCTGTTGCCAAGAAACTGGGTGTCCTTGGCATCTAGCAAAGCAGCAACAGTTTTAATTATCTAATTAAAGTGTGGCATACCATTATTTTATATAATTTAGAAAGCCAGTTGTGGATGTTGTCCATTTTTTTTTTTTAGTACTCTGTAGAAAGGGTCCCTGACCCGTGCAGGTGGCCATGATGGGTGTACATAGCAAAACCAAGATGTTAACAAAAGCAGCAGTGATCATTGACTTTGTTCATGTATTGTTAGTTCTGTGTGGGTTTTGCTTATTAATCTTTGAAAGTTAGAAGTAATTAAAAACTGTTCTGTAGGATACCAGTGTTTGGAAATTTACTTTTTTCAGCATTCTGCTTTGTCCTACATTTTAGCTCTGTGTCTCTGGAGTGGTTTTCATTGACTTCGAAATCTAACTTGGCAAAGTTTAATGGCACTTGCTGTTTTGCTTGTTTCTCTTCTACTCTGCTTTTCCTTTGATATGCTCTGATAAATATTTGCTGTGGGACAGATTTCAATCTCAGTTACGTCAGTATAAATGAAAAGCAAAAAGCACAGTCACTGAAGTCTGTGATTATGCTAGAGGAAGTGAAATCAGACATGGGCTCGCCTGTCCAAAGTTGGTAGCTCTGTACTGAAACAGCCTTTGCTAAAGAGGGAGGGAATAGAGAGAGGACAGAGAGGCTGCTGCGGGGAGTCACTGCATGAAACAGGGCTCTGGTCTCCGGCAGTTTCAGGATGAAGATGATGCCCAGGGAAATAGTTAAATATGCACACTGGGAAATAAACAAGTGTCAAATGATTCACATGAAAAAATCTTCAGAGCACACAGACATGGCAAGCAAAGAGTCAGTTTGTTTTACATGTGTAAACAACAAAGAAGGGGAATCTCATTTTGCTTTCCACTGAACTCCTTACACTTGGTTTATTGGGGGCATGTAGATACCCTGCAACCTTTGTATAATTGAGTTTCGCCAAACCCGGTCACATGTGCTATAACTTCAATTATTTTTCACATTTACATTTTTTACATTCTTGTCTGTTGGCCTTTAAAGTTCTCCTTGGTTGGAATGAGGCTCATTTTTTTCTTGTGGTTCCTCCCCAAGTCCTTTTCCACTGAGGACAGGTTGGGCTGTGATGCATTCTGCCTGGGCTTTAGCCCTTCAGCCCTGCACTTTTACCCTTTACTGCTAGGGCTTTGCTACAACTTAAGCTATGTAAATGCATGGTAGCACGCAGCTTATTAAATACTCAGCTGCTTCCAGACTTAATGGCTCTGCCCAGTCCTGCCTGCTTAGCAGCATAGCAGGCTGTGTGCTTAGCAACCCCGGCTGCCGTGAGCGCATCACCCCCATGCACTGCTTTCCTGGATGCCTCCTCACTGAATACAGCAAATATTTCCAGCTTTTTCTGATGGTACACAAAACCTTGCCTAGGTTTGAGTATAGCTACCACCTGCCAGTTACAGCCTGTGCTAAAAACTGTGTTTTAACAGCATCATGAGAGCTGAATAGTACGGGAGACAAAACCCTGGACATTAGAGGTAGTGGGCTCATTTCTGCAAGTACTAATGACTGTAAAACAAATACACATACCAGTAAATGTAGAGACCCTATTGCTTTAGCACTTGCTTTTTTCTTAACAAACTCAAAATGTCCACTCATAAACAGTTTCTAGAACAATTCACAAAGCGTTGCTCTTTTGAGCTGGAAAAGTACACAATTTGGTAGGACATGGGTGCTCTTGGCCTCTGTAGGTAGAACTCATTTGCTGCATAGAAGAGAGATACAGCCAGTATTTCCTTTCATATACTACAGAAGGTAATCTGTGGTGGTGGTGGTTGGTTAATTTCTTTGTTTTGTTGGTTTTGTTTTTTAAAAGCTGAAGAGGTGTGACTTTACTTTTGTCTCACCTCAGGTAACCCTTCTGAGATCCTTGGGAATGAGTGTGGCTCAGCTAAGCCTCTAGTAAGATGATCACTCAGAAATTATGATATTGGAGAAAATGAGTGGAATGTGAAACCCAGCATATTTTCAAGTATTTTAACCCAGAAGAAATCACAACTTTTTTTCCTGCTTCCCAAATAAACAGGCCATAGTCCCTTCTCTCAGTTATTTCTGCAGTAAGCAAAAAACTTCTTTTAAGGTATGGTCTGCTCCTGCCACAGATGAAATTAAAATGAGGGTGCTCTCTGAGAGTAAACACCTGAATCATTATTTAAGTAATTCTATTTTAACAGATTGAAAAAAAAAGTTGGGGAGGGAGGAAAATGATTATATCATGGCAGATACACCTTTGTGACTTCTGTGCTGCCACCAGGCTGTGCTTCAAGCCTCTATGGGGCAAGGGCATCTACTAGAAAATAGACCTGAAATTTCAAATCTGAAGATACGGGGTATGTATTATCCTGGAGACAAACCTTCAGAAGTCCTGCATATAATGATAATATTTATATAACAATTCAGGTCTACAAAGAAATGTCCAGAAGCTGTGAACTGATCTGTACAGCTCTTCAGTGGAGTCTGTTATATTTGAAGTGTTTTATCTCTGGCAAGCATGCAGGGAGATTAAACAACTACTCTGGAACCACCAAATGCTTCTAAACTAGGTCCAAGATTAGACTATTGATTTCTGGCCTCCGCAGTCCTAGGCTCAGTTCACTACATTATGTTGTCTTTACAGATAACGTTTAGACAAATAGATCCTGACGTATCAAAAGCTCAGTAGCCTCTCAGTAAGTTGAGCAGGGCTTTAGCTGTTCAATTCCTGTGATTGTGCATGCCTCACACTTGGTCCCAGTAATGTCAGTAGCTATTGTATATTTACAGTGAAGACCACTTGTATCCTGAAGCATACTAGACTATTTTTCTCTCTGAGTAGAAATAAGCCTAATTATGATACATTTTCCTCTTGTCAGATTGAGATTTGCACATACGTTACTTCAAAGAAATTTTGCTTCAGTCCTCTTTAAAAAAATCCACACATTGGTAGAGATTCTCAGTCCTGACCAATAGTAGCTTGTCGCTCTTTCTAATTTCTTGAGTAAGAAGTCAGAAAAATGGGAAAAGTCCTGCAGGCCCAAAGTTCAAATCCAAGTACTTTTAATGAAATCACCACATACCAAGGATACTCAGTTTCTGATATCCAAATTCCAATGAAAAGGCAAGTATGTACTTGAAAGCTAAAATAAATTCTGCACAGAAAATAAACTCAGCTATATTTGTACTAGAAAACTTGTCTCCCTGTATCCACAGAGGTGTAAGAATATTGTCATTGCTACAACCCAGGAAACCTCCAGACTTCCTGGGCTTGCTGAGGTATAGGCCAGAACCTTTTCTCCACATTTGTAAGCTCCAGGTATCCCATCTGCAGCTAACAAAGGACCCTGCATACTCTCACAGAGCCTACTTGAAGTTTGACAGTCTTACAAAAGCTGTACTGGCATTTCAAACACTCCCAAGTTGTCTAACAGTCTTCTCCACCCTTCTTTGTTACTGGATGCAGTAGCACGATGTCATTTGTCAGAGTGCCAAAACTGGAGACATGCTGAATATGTGAATACCAAGGAAGTGGTTTCCTTAGCAATAACAGGCATGTGAAAGTCAAAACTTCCTTTCCTCCTCATGTGACCTTTTTCAAAGCAATTCAGCCCGAGGACAATAGGAGCGAATTCCAAGCACCCTCAGTGTTCCTGCACTGCTCAGCAAGGATCTGCCAAACGGCCAATTTATCTTACCTATTTATTAAGGTAAAGTTGTATTTCTCTTTAGATGTTCTCCACTAGGGATTTGGTGTGTTTATATGTACAGGAAAGGGTTTCTTGCAAGGAGAATTACTTAATGCTACAGAAACAAATATGTAGAAGATAAGTAATTTTCTTGCCATTGTGGACCACAACTTTTGATAAAGTCCAAAGTCCTTTCTGTTGTCAGGAAATAAAGGCATGAAAAGTCTTACCAGCTTGTTTTAATAGCTGGACCTCCCTGATGACATTTTGCCCATTTCATAAAAGGTGCAAATCAACACTCCTTATGAAAACTCCTAAGGAAAAAAGAGAGAAAGAGGGATGATTTACTAAGGAAAATAAGAGGAAGATGACATTCATTTCACCCATCCTACACACAAGAGCAGTATCAGTCCTCTGTTGCTTCTTGTCCTATTTGGTACAGCCTTTCCTCATCCCTAAGGAGACAGCAGTGATAGCCAGAAGTACTTGCAAAAAGCTGCCTGTCCAAGAATCCTGAAGTATTTTCTAAAAGTACCTACTAAATTTAAATCTGAGCTATTGAGTTAGGGAACTATTCTCTGTTTTTCCAGCTGGGGAGGCAATACAACAGGTAGTTGTCAAAGAGGTCAGAGAAAACTCCTGGTGGAGCTGGAAATGATCATTCAGCATACTTTGTGTATTGTAATGTGTGAGAGACAGGCTTGAATTTCAGAAACTCAAGGAAAGTTCTGGTATTACAATTCTCCCCAGATTTGGTATTGCTGGGCCACTCGTACACCATGCTAGCTGTCTTACTGCCCACCAGTGGGCTTGTATTCGAGTCCCTGGTGATTCATAGAGAAGGGATTGTCTAGGTCTCAGGGACCACTGATTATCATCTTACTTTTAGTCACACATGCTGTGGTTTGCTTGGGTTTTCCCCACCACTTACAGCATTTAGTTTCAAACTCTAGAGTATAAATTTTCAGAAATGAACGATGTAATGTGAATAGCTGAATTTGGAGCTGGTCCCACCATGCAAGAGAAGACATCTGACAGGAGACGGTTCCTCCGCATCTTTTTGTGAATCTGGGGAAGAGATGTGTCATGGATTCAGAGCCCTAATGTCTGGAGGAAAATAGGCAAGCCATCTGCTCCCACAGGCTCTGGCACATCAGTGCTTTGTGCGAGTTACTCCAAAGCAAAATGTATTGTCTAGCCAAGCATTCATGTCCAACAGAGTGTGTAAGTACCTGCGGTGAGTTGTATGAAATCCCAGTCCACTCTTGGCAAAATGTCCTACCAAGCATGTTCACGTTTAATGTCAGGAGTTATGCAATTACTCTGCAATGTTCCTGTGGTTTCTGAAGGTGGACTATCACGAGGATGCTCGAGGAAGGATGCTGTTCTTAGGAGGAATTCTTGGTACATGGCAGCAGCCTCTGCCTTTGATTCAGTGCCCAAGGAGGTGATGTTCAATCCAATTTTTGATTACGCCCTCAAAGCCAAAGGCAGACATGACCAGAAAAAGGAGCAGCTGAAGCAAAACAGACACAACTATGGTGAACAATTGCAATGAGTCTTTCTGAGTATAAGATGACTGCCCTGGACAGGAAACAAAGAACACAAGATCCAGGACCATTCTTCCCATGGGGGAGCCAGCAAGCAGCAGGTGGGTCATGGCTACGATGGCACCACCACAACACAGTGCAACATGGAGGTGGGCTTGCTGCCATCAGGAGGCTTAGCAAGTGATGCCATAAGCCCAAAGTACCAATTTACTCAGGCTATGTGAAGTAGGTACAGACTTGGAATAGTAGTGGAGGTGAAACCAAAGGCAGCTTAGTGCATCTAGACAGAGCCTTGGAATAAGAAAGAAGGACTCAGGAAAAAGCCCCTGCATTTTTTTCTGATGTGGCAGAAAAGGCTCAGAAAAAAATGTTTAGGAGAAGCCCAGTAAATCCTCTCTAACAGAGGAAAGACGGCAACAGGCTGCCAACAAGTCCCCCTCCAACAATAACTCTATAGGCTGGGTTCCAAGTTGAGTTAGGGAGCACCCTGGCACCACAGTAATGTAGTAAACTACTGCACTACTAAACAATGCTGATTTTATTATATGTCACTGCCTGAAGGAGTAATTCAGGATTTATTCAGCTATCTCCACGTTGCTACTTTTACGTGCAGCACTTTCCAATCCCCCTGTCACCTCAGCCAGGGGGTAAGGGCTGCTGCTGGCTCTGTGAAACTGGAAAGGCACTGGGAGATTCTGGGATGGAGGTGGATACCTTTGAGGTTGTGGTAGGGACAACCAGGTTGTTCCTGGGATCCCTGGGAGAATGTGGTACACAGGAAGGGTGCTCCCCTCGCAGCAGAGTCAGAGCAGTGCCCCCTCCAGCCCCCAGCCTGCTCCATGCTAGAGGATGTCTCTGTGGCTGGGCTGGAGGTTTAGTGAGGTACAGATCAGTGAGGGGAAAAAGCAGCTTTGGCCAACACGGCAGACACCATCGGCCGACCACTATCCATGTGTCTGCTGCCAGCACATGAAGCATTCAAATGAATTTCAAAGGCTAGAAATCTGCCAGTGGGGAAGCAGCACTGCACACTTACCACTCCAGATTCCAGGAGAAAGCACAGACTGGTACGAAAACACAAGAGCAGCTAAAAAATGTGAAAGATGAGAGAGGTGTGCCAGGGACTTGGAGTCCTGGAAGAGCAGAGATGGCAAGGGATACTGGTACCAAGCTGCATACGTGCAGTTACACTGTTCCCTTCTGCGGCTCAAGGAATTGTTTTCCTGTCAAGGGCAAGTGTAAATGTACGGGCTCAGTGCATTAAAACAACCCAACACAGAGCAGACTGCAAGAAGTTTGTCATATGCTGTGGGACTAGGACTTATTTTCAGCAATCCTATAGAAATGTCATAGGATGATCCTCTCAGCTACATGTTGCTAATTAATAGGGGTTTTTAATTCTGTTTTCCTTTGTTCGCATGCTCTACTTCTCTTTATGTGTCATTTAGCTCAATATATTTACTTGAAAAATTACTTGTCAAAAGTTTAAGAAAAGATTCTTTCAAAGTTTTTGTTCCTTTTGGAGAGAATCTGGCCAAATACCTTTCTGTTCCTTTATAGGAGAATAACAGTCAAGTTATGCCTGCTCCTCCTGTGCAGTCCATTTTTTTTTCAGGTTTTTTTTTTTGCTTAGTTCTTGTATGCTTTAGTTTTACAATTGCTCCCACAGGTCATAATAAACCAAGATATAAAGAAAATATATTCAGCATATTTTGAAAAATAACAAGCTGTATCCTTTACAGGAAATGTGGACTGAGGTATACTGTACAAACTCTTGTCATGTCCTTTAATCTCACTTAACAAGGACATAGTTCATCCATGCTGGTTTCTTTAGAGCATGTGCTGATAGGATTTAATTAATAAATCAGATTTCAGATTTTGTGACTACTAGAAAATGTTCAACAGCAAAGTCACTTTGACAAAGCTACTTTTCAACATATTATCCTTCTGCTGAAAGATCCCCCAGTGAATCCAATACTTGTCTCAAACACTGAAGACAGCAATGACCTGCTATAAAAACCACTGCCTGGCAGTCAGAGCTTGTCTGACATTAAGTTACTGCCACAGCAGCTTATTCTCAACCTTGCTGAATAAACACGCATATCAAATCATTCAGCTGATGAAAAAAAGTGCAGATTCCATTCAAATATATGTACTACAATGTTTCTAAACTTCAATTTTTCAGTCATGTGTTTTAACAAAACTCCAGCTTTTAGGAGATGGGAGTGCAAGATAAGGCAGTGCTATATATCTTAGTACAGAAATTTACCAGCTATTCCAGCACAACAGTGCTGTCAGTTCCGTGCACTTTCAAAACTTGCTATAAAATACTATGGCAATAATGAGAATCAAGCTGGATGTGGAAGAGCAGCTCCAGGTAAAACCCACAGCAAAAAGAAAAGGTCAGTGGCTGAGAACAAGGGCAGGATGTAGAGGCAAGGGTGGGATACAGAGATGTGAGTGGGATGGAGAAGCACGGTGGGATGTGGAGATGAAGGTAGGATGCAAAGATGAGGGTGGAATGAGGGCCTGGACAGACATGCAGCTTGTGTGAAAGGAGTCTTTCACCTTGCATCCTTCCTCTCAGCACAGACACACAACCTTGCCTCTTTACAGAGGGTCTCTAGGCCCTTTAGCGCTTGAGGGTCATCAGATGCCCACCAGGGTGAGTAAATTAAAAAACATCTCTGCAGGAAAGCAGCAGTGTGCTCCAGAACTTTCCCAATGATTAACTTGAAAATGACTGATCACCCACAAAGTGTATTTGCTGTTGTGGACAGCTGAAGAACACACAGAAATTCAGCTTCTCTACCATTGCAACTACTGAGATCTGAAAAACAGGTTTGTTACCAGTTCTATGTGTGCAATGGGAGGATATGGATCTTATATCTGTGGTTTCACGTGTTCTTGGTGCTTGTCACTTGATCAAGCAGACAGGGTCCTCTTTCTGGCTCATTCTTCCTTTGTTCCAATCTGTTTCAAAGGCATTGTTTGGGAAGAGCACTTCCCTCTCTAGCACTCTTTTGCATCAGCAGATCTCCAAGAACTTTTCAAAAGGAAGATAAATTGAAGGAATGAGACAGATTTTGGGCAGTTGGCAGGGGTGGGCGAGTAGGGAAGCACTGTTCATCAACAGGAAGAGCTCTCCTGTGAAAACTTAGTGTGGCAGGTCCTGGAGTGATATCCAAGGTCCCTGAATCCTCTGTGGCTGCCTCTACTGCTGAAACCCACCAAGTAGACGTGTTCTTGTGCTGGTCCACCCACAGAGAATAAGCTACTGCTACAAGAAAACACATGCTGCTTCCAGGAGCTGTGGTTTACACGGGAAACACAAACATTTCAGATCCAGTGTGCCAATGTCATACAGGTGTGACTATGATGCTTTGAGAGCTTCCTCCTCCAATTTTTAAAGAAAATCACTTGTAAAAGCTACGTTAAAAGAAAGCCATGAAATCAAGTGCTCACATGTCATGAAATGTAAGAATTACAGTTACACTCTTTAATTCTTTATCGCTGCATGATACAATCCTTAACTACACTCCACCAGCTACACTTTTATGAAAAATGCTACTGCTTACTTTAATTGGTAATTTACTATAGAAAATAATACACTAAACGTGAATGACATGTTCAGTGATTTCATATTCTCAAAGTAATAATGTGATAAAATATTGTGGCATTACTTGTTCACTCCTTATACTGTAGTTACTGTACAAATGCTTTAGTGAATAGCACAGAAAGCCTGAAGCTTGAAAGTATCTTTTGGGGGGAAAAAATTAGACTTTTAGCTGATCTAAAAAATTTATCTCAGAAAGCAGGTTGACTAATTACTTTGCTTTTTTGTTTCACACATTCAGCTAGCAAAGTGGAGCTTACAAAACTCATATGATACTGAGCAGCTTGTCTTGCAAACCAGAATTGTTAGTTCGTGCTGTTTGAGGGCATCTTCCCAATGTACACAGGGCCCTGATCCTTAAAAGCTCATGAACAGTGGGTCTGTTCATGCTACACACATTTACCACTGCAAAACTGAAGCAAACTTAGTAAATCATCGTTGTCGCAATACAGTATGTCATGTTCTCCCCTCTTTTGTTTCTGTATTCACCTCTACTCCAAATTTGAATTTGTTAGGAAATTATATGCTTAATATTTCCTTGTATATTCTTGGTGAAAGATGCAAAGAGCTTACTGTTCTCTTACAATTTTGCAAATATAAATTCCTTTAAATTTAAGTAATTATTTAGTATCTTGTACCAGGAGAACTGCTTCTTCGTCTTCAAAGACATTTATTAGAAATATTTCTAGTTGTAATAATTTTTCTCTTAATACTAGATTCTTTTGCTTTTTACTAATATCAAGTAGTAGTAACTAAATAGTCCTGTTGCCTTTAGCAAGACAACTTAAGGAGAAAATTTCTTTGATAACTGAATGTAAAACTGGGCTCTTCGTTCTTTAAACAATGATTCAAAGTCATGTTGCCCTTATTGTTGGCCTTCAATACTAAAGATTTTTCTCATGCCTGGCTTCACTTTGACTTAATGGCTAAAGTTTCAGGTACTGATGCTATCAGACAACAGCAGAATGCAATTCAAAACAACTATTGGAAAAACCCCTACCCTATTCCAAAGCTACCAGGTTAGGATAAATGAAGAGCTGTAATATCTACTGTGAAGCAAACACAAGCATTGAAGCTATCAGGTCTGTACGTGTACATCGATTTTCTCATTACTCATTAGTGTTTTGTTATTTCAAATGTAAGTTACAAATGGCTTGGTAACATGGTTTGAAAACAGAAAGAGTTTCTGCATCTTTTGAAAATTGTCTATAGTGTTTATTTTATTTTATTTTTATTTTTTCAACCACAGCATTTCTCTGGAATTAACTCTTGCATCATCCCATGAAGCTCACCAGAAATGACAAGCATATGCTGTCATGGTTCATACATCATATCTAGTTATTTTGTGAGGGAACTGAGATATTTTTTGTTAGTATATGCTGCTTCTACTATGCTATATGGAGGTAAACTATGGTATTATTAATTATGGAGAGAGAAGAGGGTAACTGGTAATAGCAGGGATACCACAACCATCTCTGTGAGGCACTAAATTGAACCTTATTAGTCAAGAACATTATTTTGTTATAATTGAGATCTGAAGTCTAAAAATCACTTCTGATTAAATTGTAAAATAGTACTTTCTAAGTATTTTCTAAGCTGTGTTAATTTTACTTTGAAGGTCAGATACAAGACAATATTCCGGTTACTCTGATCACATTTTTTGAAGGTTAAAGACTACATACCTCTCCCTAATTGTAACTCACTGAGTGAATGATAGGAGTGCTGAATTGGACATCTGCTGCTGTCCTCTTTACCAGTGAGGCCACTTTAAAAAGCTGTCTGCTGTGCTTTCAAAGAAACCCATTGCTGTGTTCCAGCATTGAAGACAATAGTGGAGGGCAAAGATGTAACCTCTCTTGTTCAAATGTTATATATTCACATTATATTACCTGCAGATGAGAAACCATCACGGCAATGAAGAAGAAAACAAATTTTGGAACAGTGTATTTTTCTGAATTATTGTTTCACTCAGAAATAAAGTAGTAGAAGTGCCCAATCCTAGTATTCATTAAGTGGGTTCAGTATGGTTGTATCTATCAGCCAACCCACATCAGATCCTCTTGTGCTGGACAAAGAGCTGAACCAAGAGCTGTTCTGAAAGTTGGATTATGCAGAAAATAATTTTGTACTGCTGAAGTATGTTGCTTGGAGGACTGCCTAACTTTGTAACTTTTTTAGTACAAACATTTTTAGTGTAAGAAAAATGATGTAATATTAATTTCACCCAAAAGCTCAGACTATAAGTCTATATAGGCCAAGCTACACAGAAACAGAACATCAGCCAGAATGTGTTGCTTGTTTGTGAATGGAAAGAGCCAGAGAAGAGGCAGAGACAAGTGGTCACAGCTGCAAAGGAAGGGTGGAAAATGCTGAGAGAAACATGAGGAATCTTTCTGGTAGAAAACAGACTGGAAGAAAGCTAGGAGTACCAACTAAATATTGAAGAAAGTACATTCTTCCTCAAGGAAGCAGAACTTTGTCACTGCCACTCCCAACCCTATCCTTGACTTGGTTTTCTGGTGGAAATATTCTTTGAGGCCATGAATATGGGCTCAGAAGGAATTTGAGACACATTTCTTGAGTTTGGATCAGAAGAGGCAAGAAGATATTACTGGTTTTGCAGATAAAATTGCAGCGTGTTTGCCCTTCATTAAAAAATAAAATTACATGGCTGTGCTTTTTCTTCCTTCCAGCCTCCCATCCAGCAGCTCCATTGCAAATTAGAGGCTGTGTAGGGTAGGTGCCTCTTGTTTCCAAATGCCTTGGTTCATCTCCTCCTTCCCTTCTGTTCAGTTTCTCTTACAGTACAATAAACCCCAGACTTTTTCCACCAGTCTGTGTGTATATATTAGGACCACAGCCTTGTTTGCAGCTATGATGACCTCTGGGGAGAATATATCAGCAGTTTTTCATCTCACAACAGCAGTGAAAGTGAGTAAAACACAGTTGTTTTGTCTTTGAGCAATGAATTTGATGAGGAAGTTATCTCAGTAATTAAAAAACCTCAACTCCCATTACCTCAAGAACTCTGAATGGCTTCTCTATTAATCACTACAAGGGCACTATTGACTTACAACATTTGTGAGAAACATGCCCCTAACAAAGTAGACACAAGTTTTTCCTAACTCAAAGAACATTTTATTTAGCAAAGTCTAATAGCTTTTGGTCATAGGTATTACAATAATAACTGTGACTGAAAAAAGATAACAAATATAGGCCTGCACATCTTTAATATATGACTGAACTTTCTATGTTTACCAACCTATTTTAAGTGTAAAATAGTACTGTTCAGGCCTTCAAAGGTCAGGAAGATTGGGATAACCCAATCTTCCAGTCCATTTGGGTGTTAAAGCCTGCTGAGAGCTCACCACTGATGGGGTTATCAGAAGTCAGCCAAGCAGCAGTGCCCATCCTTGCTCTTAGTCTATGGCAAAAGTAGATGCAATGCTAACATAAACTTCTTTCCCTGTGAAAGTAGCTTAGGAAATGTTTTTCTCACGTTTGAAACAGTTTATGAGTAGGAACATGGCCAATTACCCTGGGTCAGTCAATGGCAGCTCATAAAGGCATTGCAAATCACTACATATCTTGCTATGACCAATGGATGTCTTACTTCATCCACATACTGGGAAGTTGAGCATGGCTTTTGCAGGCGGGATTTATGGAGTATGGATATGAGTGATTCCAAAATTTTTGCCCTGCTCTGCTGCTGAAATTTGGCTGAATGTTTAGGTATATTCCTTGTATAAGTACTGGATGTCACTAGTCCTTCAGCATCTCTTCCATCTTGAGCTGTAGGTTGTTTGGGGCAGGTTTATCTTTGGTGAGACGTTTGTACCACATGCCTGTGCTCTGTCCCTGGACTCATGCCTGGCTGTGACAGAAATGCAAGCATTACAAAGAACAATGTCTGAACTTCTGGGATAAAACCCACGGACACCAGAAAAGTACCAAGTCAGCTCAGTAGGTCAGATCTTAATTGAGAAACAGAAATACAGTAAAAAAATCTAAGCCAAGGCTCTGTTTAGAGATACACAGGGGAGGATGCTGGCACCACTGTGTTTATGCAAGACTAAAGGCTGACGAAGGACTCCCATGCAATGTATGGGAAAAAAATCCAAGTTAGCCCAATTTATTTTTGTTAATTGCAATACTTACGACTCTTCCATGGCCACAAGACACAGGGTATGGCATACAAGCAGATACTCTATTGCTGTTGTATCTATGGCATGGGACTCCTACCATGGCAATCTTCATCAAAGGGCAAGACTCACATGTTCTTCTCCAGGCAGAAGGAAGCCCACATGGGCTACCCACCAGTGTGCTCTTACTGCTAACATTCAAAATCAGCACCAACAACTGCAGACTACTTGTGCACTGTCATTAATCAGCAAGGACTGAGCACAAACATGTAAGGAGAATGTAATGAAACAAATGCAAGTAAGTGGAAAGTGAGATCAAATAGCACTTTGCCAAAGGTATATTTTGTGAAGCAAGCCCAGTGCTTTCTATGAGCAGTGAGGTTCTTGATTAAGGAGAAATCAGGAAATCCAGCATAACCAGACCTCAGTCAGTATTAGTACATGATTTCATGGAAAGCTGTTACAGATGTTGGGGAGGTGCTTCAGGATGGGTATGAAGTTGGCTAAAGGGAGATGCCAGAGAAGGAATGCTCCCCCACAGAAAGAAGCTCCAAAAAGATCAGGCATCATAATTATCTAAAGTTTAACAGATCCAACCACACACTAAATTATGAGGTGTACTCGTGAAATTTCCTGATGGCAGGGCTGTGAGGGACAGCCAGGAAAAAGATCAGGGTAGCCTTGAAAAAGGGTTTTTCTGAACTTGAGGACTGGTATAATTTCAGAAGTTCAAGCATCAGGGAATAAGGTTATGTATTTTGGGAATAAACAATAAATACACCTGGTTTTGACGTGTATAATTGTGACTTACTGGGTAGGACTGAATGGCACATACTTGTGGGTCACCACACGAGCGTAACAGTGAGAGGACTTGAGGAAATGGCCTTAAAATGAGACGCGGGAGATTCAGATTAGATATCAGAAAAAAATTTCAGTCTTAGGGTGGTCAGGCACTAGAACAGGTTGCCCAGGGAGGTGTTGGAGTCACAATCCCTAGAGGTGTTCAAGAAGGATGATTCTTGGATCTGGCACTGGGTGATACAGTTTAGCAGTTCAGGGGTGACAAGTGGCAATGCTGGGTGCACGGTTGGATTTGGTGCTCTCGAAGTCTCCTCCAACCTTGATGATTCTATGACAGCCACGGGAAAGGCAGCGAGACCCCAACGTGGCGGCTTTCACCTTCTTCTGCTCACCACTTGGGTATATGAGGGACCTCGTGTTCCTTACAATTCAAAACGGCTTTTGGCCGTGCAAGAGACAATCATCAGAGACAGACAGGGCTTCTCAGATTGTACGACTGCTCCGGTCTCTACCAGCTTCTCTCTCCGGACTCCGAGCGGGGACGTCCCTCCGCTTTTTCGCAAGCCCTTTCTGCCTTCTACCCGCCCCGCCTGCGCAGACGAGTCTGTGGGGCGGCAGGGCAGGGCCTGCAGGCCCGGGTGCCCCGGCCGG
>WEIV01007683.1:5709-27737 GCA_013390005.1 Calyptomena viridis | reverse complement strand
CGCAGGTGCGGCGGGACCGGGCGGCCGTGCGCGGCGGGCGCCGAAGGGGGTCAGGCACCCCCGGGTCTGGGAACTTTTTAGGAAGTTTGAAGGTTGCCCACCTGGCTCCTGTGTGTGGAGAGCGGCCGCTGCCCGCGGGGCAGCCAGGCCGGAGCGGGAACCTCCTGAAAAACTCATCCTAAAATTGCGTGAAGTTACAAGCCTACCTGTGGAGAGGTGCCCGGACCGCTGCCCTTACAGAAAGAAAACTCTCCAGCCTGTTTTCCTCTGGCGTCTGCACCGAGTGCGGCTCTCTGCTGGTTTTTCTCAACTCTCAAATTATTCTTTAGCTCTGCTTTTGAGTGAATATTGCTGATGTCAGAATTATTATAGTACTGTTGTGAGGCCTTGGTTAGTATTTTGATCCTTTTAGTTTGTACTAAGATGAAGACTTTTTTTTTTCTTTCAAATTAACTAATGATCTGAGCATCCAGATTGAGAGGTCATTAAAATGAATCTGCACTGAGTGTTTGGTTTTTTCAGCTTTAGTTTTAAGATGTCTTGAACTAGTTAGCCAGGTTTTGAATTTCCAGAAATGTTTAGAAATGAAGAGATAAATCGCTGGGCTGCCTAAATTCATGATTAATGTGTTGATAACTAATTCAGTTACAGTCCCGTCCCCCTCTTCCTCCTCCAGATTTACGTCCAGGCAGCTCACTTGCATATCAAAAGCCTCCTCTTATTTTCATTTAGTAAATTATTAGACTTTCAAACTGTCCTTGCTCCTTTTCTTCTCCCTTTGCTCACACCCTTAACAGCTGAAATGAAATTTTTAAGTGTCTCTGTATACTTGGTGAGACACAAGTAGTGAAGACAGCTTAGGAATAGAAAAGCCAGGAGCGTAAATAGCCATTATTTTCTGCCAAAGGTTAATTAGTTATCATCTTTATATCTGAACGTGTAGGTATTGAATGCGTAAAATTTTAAGGTGAAAGTGGTATAGGAACTCTGGAAAGTACTGTTACACAGCGCCCTAACTTAAGAAGAATATCTCTTTAAAGTGTGCTGACATTTAATTGACCTTTGAAAGTTCATTCTGTTAATCATACTCAAAGCACTAAAGCTATGGTTGACTGATCTGGTGTTCGTACATTCAGCCGTGCTCAGCATATAAATTCTGCAGCATAATTGCTACTTATTAAGCAAGAGGTTTTTTTCTTCTCCGAAAATGAGAGTTTTGCTTCCTCTCCGGCTGGGTGCTACCGGTAGAGTTGTGAATCCAAATGCTTTCCTGCCGTCAGTTGTTGTGGTGGGTGTGGCCTCCAGCCAGGCAAGAAATTCCTTTGCTGAAACTGTGTTTTTTTCCTTCCTGAGGCCGTACATAGGGCAAGGTAACCTTGAAGGTTACTTCTGTATCTACTTCGAGTCAAAACAAAATAGATCACTTTGCCGTTTTTGTTTTAAGCTCTTCTATACTCCAGCTGTTTGGATGGAGAAGGCTGAGTTTAAAAAGATTGATTGCAGAAGGTAACTCTTTCTTCCCTCAAAAAACTTTGGCTTCTAAAGCCAAACCTAATATCCCCATGTTAAAGCACATATAACCTGCTTTATGGCTGTTGTCCATAGTTTTGTTGTAACTAAAACTCATACAGATACCAAGACTGGAATCATTGTGTGTGATCTCCCCATCGAAATATCTGGGTAAAGATTAATATGTGCCATGTTCACTTTCTGAAGGATAGGTTTCCTGGTGAAGTTAATATTGTTGGCAGTAGTTTTTGTGTGTTGAGATATCTTGTGTCATATCTTGAATATATGTCTGTCTGTTCCCTCATGAGAAATGAGGGAAATACTAAGTGTTAAATGCAGTGTCTGTGAGTCCTAATAGATCATTAGCTTTTTGCTGTTACCATTGAAAACTAATTAATAGCTCTTATCTTAATTATAAATCTGCTTATAAAGTTAGAGCCCTGGCAATGCTGCTGTACTTTTCTAAGCTGTTTTCTCAATGCTACTTTTGTACTGGCATCCCTTTCCCTAACTGTGAAGTCAGATGTGATGTTCAAGCTGCATTTGCAGCCGAGTAACTGCCCTGACCCTGCGTAGGGTCAGGAGCTGTTAAAGCTCAGGGAGAGAGAGGATGTCCTCTGAGCGAGTATTTTCATCAGGGCTGCATCCACCAGCATGCAATTGCTTTGAACATTATCATGTGATCCTGTGGTTGAGTTTTGTTTTGGTACAATAGATACAAGTGCCACATGCAGTTTGTTTCACTGAGTGTTTAGAAAGCGGAGAAGATAAATACAACCAACGGCATGTCTGTAGTTTCTGTACAATTGACAAAAAAGAGGAGGCAAAACATCTAAGGTAGCTTAAGGGCTGGAGTGTGCAGGTGCCTGATCTGCAGCTGCCCTGATGCTCATAGCCCAAATTTGCCACCTGCTTTGTCTGTATGACCTTCAGGGAAAGGCCATGCAAGGTGCCCTCTGGCTACCTCAGAGGAAAACGATCAGAGCGTCTCCGGGACCAGCAGGACATGTAGAGAGAGATCTGCTCTGCAGCTTAGCTTTTACAGAGGCTTAGGTCTTGGATATAGCTAGGAAGAGGTGTCAGTCTGTATTATTTGCAGTTACAAACATTGTCCAAGAATGAAATGCCAGAGCAGGGTCCCCTTTTCCAAAGGCTCTTCTTTAGGTCATATTGCTGATTCGGGGGAGTGATTTGAATGTGGTACCCACCTGGGTGGCAGGAGCTCCCGGGCTGAGCGGAGCACTGGCTGAAATAGGATGGCATCACCATGCAGGCACAGGCATTCAGGTGTGGTAATGACCGCCAGGTTCTGGGTTGTGGCTGAGACAGACCTGTGGGGGGACTTAAACCTGAATGCTTCTTGTCCTGATGTTTGTATTGTACAAAAAGGTTTCTGGTGCAGCTGGTCCATTCCCAAACTCCTTATTTTATTGTTGGGATAAAGGACAGATCTGGAAGTTGCACTTGCAAAAGCACATTCTTGCATTTCAGCAGTTAAGGAGTGACCGGACGAGCGGGAAGTTTGAGGATCGTGTGGTGATTTGGATGTGCGGGACTGGTTCAAGCCGTGTTATGAAGGCTTCGGTGTTGGTACAAGTACCCACTGGCAGAAAGTTATGTGCTTGGAGGGCAGTAGCAGCCAAGCATGGATGTTTAAAGTTTTAATAATATCTAGAACTTTATCAGGCACCTAAACCCTTGAGGGTTAAGAGGGAGATGAAAAGTGAGGGTTGATGTTCTTTATATCTGCATTCCTAGATTACTCTGAGGAGGATAATGCAAAGTCATTCACTGAAAACTATGGCATCGCATGAAAGGAATGTAACACTGGGCCATAAATTAAAAGGAACAGGAAAAGCTCATTCTCAACTCTGGTTTATTAATTCTACCATTTAAATATATAACCCTTTGCCAAAACCAAAAACTTCTATTTTATAAATGTACCTTTTATAATAACAGAACCTCCCACAGCAAATAGATTTTTTGCACAGAAAAGTTCTCCCTTTTAAATTCAGGTGTGTAGAAAGTAAGTTTTACATTATTCTGTAAGACTGCTTCTGCCTGTGACACTTCATATTGAATAAACCACGTTGATAATGTGGTCTTGATCAGTGTTAGATCTACAGGTGCCTTTGCTCTGTAACCATTTGAAATTTTAGAAGCATGAGTTGGAGTGCACATGTAGACAGATTTAGTTGCGTTTTAACATACTCACCAGTCAAGGTGAGCCCAAGCCATCCTAATGTGACATGCCTGACATAATCTCAAGGGGATTAGTTGCTAAGATGTTTGAAAAATAAAGTCAGGTCTTGCTTCAGTGTTTTTCTTCAGTGACGTATGTTCTAAATCAAAGCTTTTGCAGCAAGCTGATGATAAACTTTCTATGAGTCTGAGCAACTGAGAGCTGTTCTTGGAGCTGTCAAGAGACATTCTAATAGCTCTAATTTTTAGCTGACTACAAAAGCTGTATTTATCCACCAGGGATTTTCTTTGCTCATAACCATCAAAAAAGTTTTTTTGATAGGAAACCATTTTATAGGTGTCCTCTTGTTTTCTGTAACCTCTGGGCAGTTATTTCGGCTATCAGGAGCAAAATGTGGTTACATGACCTGTTTGCATCTGTGGAAACCTGTATGGGTGCAGCACTTAGAGTAAACTCTTTGTGACTTCTGGAAATTTTGGGGTAAAGATGTGGAAGGAGGATATAAGTTCCTCATTCCTGAAGTTAACAGTAGGGTTTCTTCTCACTTTGTGCCCTCTTCCTACCTCTGATTTCTCACATGCAGCTCTGTTTTAGCTGCTCCAGTGGGGCTCATTCCACCTTTTCCTCTCACAGAACTTTTTAGTGTGTGTTTTCTTAAGCATGTCAGTGTTGATTACAGTGTTGTGTTTTTTGAGCACTTTGGAGCTTCCACAGTCTCTTAGCGAAAGCATTCATGCTGGTAAGCCCTCTGTCCCCTTGCTTCACTACTCAGTCTAATGCTTTCTCCTTGCTTTTTAGGACTGAATTGTTCCTCTTTTTTAACTTGTTGGATTTTTTTTTTCCATGTGCGTATTAGTCTCTTGCATCTTCCGCTTCTGGAAGGTTGGGAGGAAAGACCTTTCATGGTGATGAGGGTACAGGTGAACATTAACAAGATTCAGGTTCATGGCCTTGTCAGTATGATGTCAGCATTTTACCCGATAGGTCAGTGTGTTTAATTACAAACTGTGGGAACAAGCAAGGGTTTAACTACCTTGAGGCTGATGCTCAACCTCATTCTGTTCCCTTATGTCATGCCTGGTCACACCCAGGGAAAGGGGAGGCTTTTGGAAACGAAGAATGAGACTTGAGTAGGTGTATTGCCCTGGTCTGTATGTGTGCAAAGGATAATGCATTTGCTGCACGTGAACTCTTATTTAATTCTTTAAATGTTGCTGGTTTAGTTTCATAGTGCTATGAATAAATGTTTTCTGAATTACTTTAGCATGCGTTATTGTTGATGAAGTTCCTTTATACACACTTTTTGGGGATGTTTTCCTTAACGTAATACCCAGAAGTTCTCTTGCATCTAGCACTAATTTTGTACTCATAATGTTTGAGTACCTTTGGGACAAGAGTAATCAATGCATAGCACAACCTCATAGGTAAGGATGTGTAAGCTGAAGCCATGCAGACTCTTCAACATGTAGGGCTTGTGCAGCTGTGGAGCACGTTAAGTAAAAATAGTCTTGTGGTCAGAGGTTGTATTTGTTTTGATCTACTGGAAATGAAGGACAAACTTTATGATTGTGCTAATTTTTCTGAGAGCCTTGATGTCCCAGTTGTGTGTTTGAGCTCTCTACAAAGCAAGGAGTGATGGGAGAGAAAAATGGCCTTCCCTTTATATGCAGGGAAGTGTCATGGGTGCTGTGTCCTGGCTGTGGGCAAGCAGAACTGATTCCTGCATTAATGACCTGACCCTGAATCACAAATATGAGAGTAAACTTGTAGCACGTGAGTTGTGAGCCACTGGACCAATACAAGCATCAGAGTTCAAGTCCCTGCTTTTCCCAAGGGCACAGTGGGGTATAAAATGTGTTCCCCAGAGAATACATTTTCAGCACAAATTGCATGTCCTGAAAAAAGGACATGAGAAGTGTGAGTTAGGAGACAGTTCGCAAAATACAAGACAAAAGCATTCTAGAAATTCTTGAAGGATGCTGCAGAATTTTGCAGAAGATGATTCTGGTCAGCCCAAACATGTTTGCTCCTGTGTGCAGGGATCTCAGATATGTGCCATGCCCATATGTGTCCCCTGTGCCAGAGGCTTGTTACCACTGCAGTTGTATTTTGCCTTCCTTTTGAATATGGACAATGCAGCTGAATGAGTTGTGTGCTACAGGTATTTTGTTTGTGCTGTTAAATCTGAGTGTTCTCTGCAGAGTTTGGAATCTCTTAACGTTACCCTCTCTTGGGTAATGCTTCTTCCAAATAATGATGCAAAGAAGTTATTGCCATTAGGGGCTGTTTTCTGGTTCAATGTATGCTCTTTATTCTTGTGTTGGCCCAGTACATGGGCTTTGTACTTACCTGAAATAGGAAGCCATGAACTTACACATTCTGCACTGGGAACTAACACAGGGATACACACACAGCTTATGCCGTCACTGCTCTGCTCACGGTGCTCAGCTCTGCCCAAAAGGAGACTAAAGCCCTGCACTGCCTGGGCATTACCCACTTCTGCCACCTGATAGGAAAGGGCAGTTGATCCTGTCACATCTTCCCCTCTGGCTAGTGCTTACAGTTTGTGGGCTTGTGACACTGAAATGGAGACTAGTAAACAGTGCTGTACTGTTCACTGATTCTATAGCAGAGCATAAGTAGTGCTAATATTACTCCTTAGCCTTCACTTGTTGCTGCAGCTGGTTGATTGATGGAGAAGATATTTATCAAAAGCATCCTTGTTTCATGTGATCACATACAGAACAGGTTCAAATACTTTCAAAAGGTGTCAGGAGTGCAAATTGATAAATAATATACTTTGAGTAGATACATTTCAGTTAATAAGTCCTATGTCCTGCACTTCTCTTGGTTTTGTTGTGTGTTCATAACTTAGATTTCAGAACTATCGTGAGTATTCTCCTTCTACTTTAGATTGGTTTGCTTTAGTTCCCCTTGTGTTCTTTCTGTGCTCTTCTTAATCTCTATTTCTCTTTCTTTGGCTTTCTCCTAATAATCTAGTTCTGTCTTGTGTGTCTGTTCATCCCTCCATTTGAAAAGGGCTTCTATATGTCCCTTTTTACCTGAAATGATTGTATGAATGTATTCCTTCTCCAAGGCTTAACTAAGAGGACCCTGTGGGGATTTTGCTTTTCTGAAGTGATGCTTAATCTCGAATTTACTGTGTGGTTTGTTTTAGTTGTGTAATCTGTACATTTCTTAATATAATAAATAAGAGAAGTTGTTATGCCGTACCTCTGGTGGGAAATTTCACTACTTCACTATAGGTTCTGAATACTTAGGCTGCCTTAGCAGTTAACCTTTTTCTCCTCTAATTGAGAGACAGCTGCATTCAGGAGTAATGCGTCACTTTAAACACATTCTGAGTTTTAAATGACTGTACCAGAAAACGACACAGTTTTAATAATGGTTGTTAAAAGCTATCTGACTTCTTGCAATGAGAAGTATGTGATCTGAACTGCTGAACTTCTGGAATTACAATAACTTCTGTTCATGTATGTGATACAGATTCCTGGAAATCTAAGGAGCAGTCTTTGGCAGCTGAAGAATGTCATTCTCCCCAGAGGTGTGGGTATCTCTCATGGACTGAAGTAGGATCAGCTGGTATCCAAGAAGTAAGTTCTTGGGCTTTTTTCTCCAGATATATTGCTAATGAGGTGCCTCTTTAGTATTCATTAACTTGGATGGATTAAAATCCTTGATGATTAGACATTGAGTTTTGGGAAGAGGCTCAAGAAAATGCACTGCATGTTGTTCCTGATTTTACCAATAGTTTTGACCTCTTGTTCCCAAACGTTTGGATGTTTTGTATCTCATTTTGGTGAGTAATTTTAACCGCTCGTCTGGAACTGCCTGCTTAGCACGGGTGGGGGGAGGCCTGCTGCTTCAGGCATTTTAGAGTGAGTTCAAATGCAGTTGGGAGAACTGGGTTCGTCTGCAACAGTTGGAGATACTCAGGCTGTATCATAACAGCTGTGAACTTGAGTTCATATAAGTAATGTGTGCTTAATCTTCCTGTGCTGTCAGTGACAGCAAGAGGAGGAATAACTTTTTCCCGTATTAAATGATCATCTTAAAATTTTTGACAAGCAGATTAGAAAATCTAGACTACAAACCAAGTTAGGAAATAATTGCAACAAGTTAAGGGTTTGGGTTTTTTTCAAATTCTCTGCAGCTTTAAATTTGCATTTTTATATGTTGGTATTCCAGTGTTAATCCGATATGGTTAAAAACTAATTTACCTGAGTTTCCACATCACCCATCTATATGGAAGGTAACAGAAAATGTAGAGGCTCTGTTTGTGAATTCTAGGAGTATTTGGAAAGTTTTGGCCCAGTTGCTTTTTTTGTTTTTTGCTATGTTTTCTTTATCATCAATAATCTATTCATCTGGCTTGGAAATTTCAGAAGAGTGAAAAACACCTGAAAGCTTTTTTTTTAACTGAACAGAGCTTAAGTGCTACTAGTTCACCTCTTTCTCCTTCTGTGACATGAATTGTAAATTCATGAAAACATTGAAAAGTTATGCTGTTGTTCCTTTTGTCTTACCTTTATTTGTTCACAACTTAATCAAGATGAGCATGTATCTAGTCCTGTTGATTCCTATTCAGGTTTTGGGCACTCTATTCTTGTAGAGATAATTAGGAAAACTTTACAAACTAAAAATCAGCGTAGTAAAGATAACTGATGGCATTATCTTGCGTAACAGTCCATACTGTGTGATAAAGTGCCTCACAGTTTTAGATTGACCTTGCTTTGACTTTCATAGAGATATAATCTGTTTGATGTGCTTTAAAAGTGTAAAGGAAGCCATACATGGAGTGGAATTGCATATGGTTGCTGACATAATGTCCTTCAGCTAATTAATTCAAAGTATTAGGATTTTATAGGTTCCCTACTTTCTCTCCCTTTAAGCTGTAGCTATAGGCCAGTACATTTACAAATGAAAGGCTAATTTCATTTCATGACTAGATGTAATTAAGCTGAAATATTTTCTTTCTGCAGTGTTGTGCATTTGAAGATTTTTTTTGCTGTTTTTTTTTTGTTAGTCTGTACATACTGTTTTACAAAGTGAATTAAATGTTTTTCTTAGCTGGCTTGTGATAAATAAGAGAGAACTTGCCAAAAGAGGAACTCTTTTCCTTTTTTTTTTCCAAAAGTATTGTTATAGTAAATGTATTTTCCTGCTGTCCTGTACCTCAGTAGACCTTGCACAGGAATGGCCAGTACCTCCTTATATTGTCAACTTTGTGGAAGTTGGGGACCTTGCTGAGAGTTTCATAGCTTGTCATGGTAGCTCTTCTAAGGAGAGGGTGAGTGGATCCTGTGGCTCTGCTGTGGTATATAGATGCCAAGTGGTAGGAATTCCTGGAATGTAGAGTTGTGCAGCACCGATAAAGTTTGCTTTGTTTCCCTAGTGACTTGACCCATTGAGAAAATGTGATTCCCTAGGAAGCTTTAATAGCTCAAAGTTGGTATTGAATAAAGGTAAAGGCCCCAGCATAATTCTGCTTGTTTTCACCTGCTGCCTGAAAGATTAATTTTCTTAACCTTAGGATAGAAAATATAACCCTCAGTTTTGAAAGTGATTTATAGAGATCCTTCACACTTACCAGTTTAAATAAATACGCCACAGGCTTCTGCGTTCCAGCTACAGTCTTTTCATAACCTACTCGTTTTACAGTGTGGTAATTTCATTTGGGGGCAAGAAAGTTTCAAGGAAAAACACCTTCTAATTAGAGTGATATAATCACTCTGCTTGCCTGCTGCGGTTTCATATGACTTCAGAAAAATAGTTGAGTGATTAATCTTTAATTTTCCCCATCATTAACTTAATAAGGAAATGGGAGATAGAATGAAAAATAAACAGCAGAACTGTACAACTGACATGTTGTTATGCCAAATCTTTCTGGCGTTTTCGTTTGGTGAGAAATGCCATTCTGCTAACTACATGAAGTGTAGCAGCAAATGGTTAGCTCAGATAATTTGTAGAAATCTTCTAGCAGGTTTGAACTTTATTGAAGCCTTTGCAGAACTTGCTGTGCAACTTTTTGCCTCTTCCCCACAGTCATCTGTGGGCTGGGTGGTGGGGTTTTTTTCCATGGTTTTATTTTGAAGCAAGTGTTGCATAAACTAACTTCTAATATCATGTAATTCCCTTACACCCACTTTTCTGTGGGGAAGAAGCCCTGTAGTGAAATACCCTTAGGAAGGGCTTGGTTCTGCTTTCGTGCCAGTTACTATCTTTAGTTGCTGGGCTGATAAGTGAACTTTGTTGTAGAGTAATGCAGTTTTTGTATGAATGTGACAGGATTGCTCAAGTCTCTTGGAGAACAAAACAAATGCAACACTGGAAGCAAGTTGCCCTTTTTATATGTCTTTATTTAATTCTTACTGGATGTAAAATAATCAACATAATTCTAGAAGTGTAATGCTTGAACAGAAAATACGCCTGGTTGTTTGCAAATGTTCCTCTGGAAGTTGTACTTTATTTCATTAGTAAATATTTATGAAAACAGTCCATGTACATTTGCAGGCAGCAACACGGCAACAAAAATTATAGTGATCTTAACTAACCTGCTTGGAGGCCTCTGCATGTTAATAATTTAAAATAAACAGCCAAGGAATGTGTATTGCTGTTGACAGTGAGCGACTGTAAACATCCTCGACTGGAAGCTGTGAAGCAGCAGATGGGGCTTTCAGTCGGATGTTTGCAGCTGCCAACTGCCACAGACGTCAAGAAATGTAGGACACCTAAAACATAGTTATCTGTTTAAAACTTCTATTTGGTGTATCACAAGCATACGAATTAGGCCAAACTTTTCTACATACTGCTTAATATTTCTTGTCATGTTTGTGTCTGAATATCTAGAAATCATCCACTCTCTGATAGGGGAAAGCAGAAATGGAGTAATTTGTTATATTTTTCATTGCAAACTCAATTCTAAGTTTTCAGAGCTGCTTGGTTCTACAGGTTGCTTGGCTTCATTTCTAGACTCCAATAGAAATTTTGACAAGATTATTTCACATCTTTATCATCTCTGCAATGGCTCAACTAGAATTTGAAATCCTAGGACACGGAGGAAGCAATCACAGGAGTTCTAGAAACTAAAAATGTACTAATTAGAGAAACAATGGAGATAAAAAAGTATTAAAAAATTTATTTTTCCTGAAAGAAGCCCAGCCCTGCCAAATGATGGGGAGGTGTCATGTGGCCCAGTTCACCTCTGATGTATCACAGCATCTCAGCTGTTTGAGGTTGTAATCCTCCTCCTTCACCAATTCCTTTCTTTCTCCTTCCCTCTTCCCTTCCAAAATAAAAAAAAAAAAGAGGAGGAAGTTTTAAAAGCTGATTTATACTTTTTTAGAAGTTAGTTGAGACAATTTCAAGACTCCAGTCATGCCAACTAATTTTATGTGTGGGTGGACTCTGGTGCTTAAATATGACCCCAGGACACAAAGAAGAATTTATATGATTTATTTAATGACGATTGCTTTTTTCGGGTATGATAGCTACGAGGTTGTAGCACATAACTGATTTAAGCTGATACTGAAAGCAGTAGTGTATTCCTTCTTGAGAGAAGATATGTGTGTGCTTGGTATGTATGTTAATATCTATGCTTTTGGTAAGGAGAGTTTTATTGTTAACTTTTTTCTTGTTGTTGGTATTGTTTTTTCTGAAATATGTTTGTATGAAAGTATGAGAGAACATTTATCTGTCCCTTTACATTTCACATAAGAGACAGATAACCTAAAACCTTCTGCACTTTCTGGCTTTTTTTTGTAAAGGAGCTAATGTTCTGCTCAGAGTTCTTATAAAACATTATTGCCATGTAGGTAGGTAAAACAGTATCTGCAATGTCAAGAAAACATGCTCTGTATTTGAGGAAACTTCACTTATCCATGTTTTGCAAATTAGCTTTCAGTGAAGATTTGTATATTTTCCATAGGTTCAAATTACGCTGTATTTCAGTAAAGCTTGAAGGTTCTTGTTAGAATTAGCACTGTACATCATCTTGCACATTTATTATCCGTAGTAAGGTATGGACTTTCCTAAAAAAGATTTATAGTCAAATTAAGACCAGTGGCATCAAAGTGGAATCCAGTTGTGGGCAGGGGTCAAATGCAAAGAGTGAGAAAAAAACAAAGGGGACACAGGGATGGACTGAGGAGTAACTATCTGTGCATTTGAAGGTGGCTCTGAATTATTGCTAGTTAAAGTGTGGGAAGACAGATGATGTATCTTCTTAGCCAGTTATCTCTCTGTCTGTAAATACCTTGAAAGACGATGGTTTAGTTGGATGATATATGGATTTGAAGTTAGGACAGACACTGATGAAGCTGGGTTTAGGTGTATTGTTTTTTTCTCTGCAGATGAAACAGGTGAAATTGACAGAGGCTTCCAAAAGCCTTTTCTTGCAGATCTAAGAAACACTGAAAGGCATGTAGTGAACTCAGAAAAAGAAAAGTGAACAAATACAGCATTTGACTGAAAAGATTTGCAGGATGTACTGAGTAAATTCAGCCAAGTTCAAGGCCAAGGTAGTTGTTAGAGGTATAGCTCACATGCATTGTAGAAATAGCTGATTTTTTGGTGAGTATTTATGGCAAAAATAAAATGAGAATTACTGGCAACAGGTTATATTTTTGAATGCTAGAGGTGAGTGTTACTGTTGACAAAGTAGGACAGTAATGAACAGAGCTGTGGTTCAACAAGTAACAAGTGTTTAGATGAGTACTTCTGCAACCTTTCTGGACTTCAGGCTGGCTTTATTGACAACCCAGAGAACTAAGTGACCTTGTAATGAGATTCACGAGACTTGGATGCACTTGAGAAATGCCATCTAGGCAGAGGATTCTTGACATAATCTCCTCATCTGGAAAGCTTTGCAATAGTTTTGAAGAGGATTGAGCAATAGGAGAGGACTTGCATAGGCAGAGTATTTAATATCAAAAGCATTAAGTACCTCCTGTGAAGATTTACATATTGATAATATTTGTGCTTTGGCAGGAAATTCTTTTAATACCCATTCTATTACTCTTCTTCCTGAATTACGTACCGTCTCAAAGTTCAGCATGTTTCCTGTTGGAAAATATAGTAGTATGTTGAGACTGTTTTCTTCACCCTCTAATCTCACTACATGCACATGAGGAGTTTTCTTCCAGAAAAACAGCTTCAGACACGTAACCTGCTTTTCTGCCAGCTACCTCTTAAAACCTGCTAGGGCTAAACTTCAGAAGAATTTGTGGTGGTTCGACTCTGGCTGGATGCCAGGCTCCCACCAAAGCCACTCTATCACTCCCTTTTGCAACTGGACAGGGGAGAGAAAATAAGGCAAAAGGCTCATTAATTGAGGTAAGGACCAGGAGAGATCACTCACCGAATACCACCACAGGCAAAGGAGACTTAACTTGGGGATATTAATTGAACTTATTACCAGTCAAAATTAGAGCATAGGACAATAAGAAGTGAAACAAACCTTAAAAACACCTTCTCCCTACCTCTCCCTCCTTCCCAGCCTCTACTTCCTCCCCACCAGTGGTGAAGGGAGCTGGGGAATGGGGGTTACAGTCGGTTCATCACAGGTTGTTCCTGCTGCTGCTCAGGGAGAGGATTCCTTTCCTGCTCTCCATGGGGTCTCTCCCAAAGGAGACAGTTCTCAAAAAACTTCTCCAGCGTGAGTCCTTCCCACAGGCTGCAGTTCTTCATGAACTGGTCCAGTGTTGTGAGTCCCTTTCCACGGGTTGTTTTTCAAAAAAGCCTGTTCCAGTGTGGGTCACCGCCAAGGTCACCTGCTCCAGTGTAGGCTCTTCTCTCCGTGGGTCTGCAGGTCCCTGCCAGGAGCCTGTTCCAGCATGGGCTTCCAACAGGGTCACAGCATCTTTTGGGCATCCACCTGCTGCAGTGTGGGTCTCCTCCATGGGCTTCAGGTGGATCTCTGCACACTCACACACTGCGGGGTAACCTCCGCGGTCGAAGCGTCTCCTCCCCTTCCTTCTCCACTGACCCTGGTGTCTTCATAGATGTTCCTCTCACATATTATCACACTCTTCTGAGCCACATTACTTTAGCACAGTAATTTTTTTTCATTCTTAAATATGTTACCACAGAGTCACTATTACCTTCTCTGATTGGCCCGGCCTTGGCCAACGGTGGGTACATCCTGGAGCCAGCTGGCATTGGCTCTACCAGACTTGGGGGGAAGCTTCTGGCAGCTTCTTGCAGATGCCAGCCTTGTAGCCCCACCCTGTACCAAAACCTGACCACAGAAACCCAATACAAGAATGTTAGAGCAGTGATCCTTATTTTCTCTCCCAGGTAGAAGCTGGCTGCTAGCTTTGTCTTACCTGGTATTTGTTGAGATCACTGTCCCACTTGGAAGATAGGGTCTTGCTTTCCAGCCCTGGCTTCCAGATTTGAGTGGGTCAGCTCAAGCCCTCTTCACCCTTTTACTGAATTAATGGATATATTCTTAAAAAATTGCTTTGCTCCCCAGCCCTGGAGGAAGAGGGAAGAGGAGTTCTTGTCTGAAGGGTCTTGGTTTTGATTCTGCAGGAGTTCTGTCTGCCAGCCAGGAAGGTGGGAAGGAAAAGCGGAAAGTTGACCATGCATGTGTATGTTGTTTATGGAAATCATCTTTAAAATGACAGAGCAGCTGTTGGAATCCCTCTGCCTACGTATGCACTTGTTATGAAGAGAATACAGTTGATGATGTGAATGGAAAGTTTTCAGTATCGAGCTGCTCTTCCTACTCAAGCCACGCTCAAAAATGTGTATTGTTCAGATATGTGCTTTAACTCTGCTTGAAAAGTGACAGTGTTTAATAGCCATGTTTCTTGGGAAATTTTCTTTGTTAATTTTATGTGAAATAGGCATTAAACCATGTGTTTGTTTCGTTTAAAAACAGAGTAAAAGAGGATGAACTAATGTTGTATCTCCTACAGCAAATCTGAATTGGAAAGGATGATTTTTCTGAGTTGAATTAGGCTTATAACTCTTTTCCCTTTAAGTAGTAATTTATAGGCCAAGTTGCATGAAATCACTCATATTTTTTTTTCTACTGATATATGCAGTCTTTTGTTTTTTTTCCTGAAACTTCAAATAGTTATGAAACAAATAAACAAACAAAGGATATGAGAAGGAAGCCACGTGCTGTGCAGTGACATAGTGTTTTGTCAGATGATAGCTTGAGGCATCTTTAGCTGTGGATGTAAACGTAGCTGCTTTTATTTAACATTATGTCTCTTAATTTCATATGGATAGCCAGCATTTTGCTCCAACTCAGGCTTCCTGTCAGTGGCACTTGACTTTTGTTGTGACTAAATTGGAAATAGTTTCTGTAACTTTATCTAGTATTGCTGATGTATTTTTTTCTTCCCCCCTCCCTTTTGTGCCCTTTGATTAAATACATACCTCCTTTCATAATGCAGAGCATAGAAAATTAATCTAACAGTTTCTGCTTGTAGCAAGGCAAGATATCAGTGGAAAAGAGGGATATTGCTCAGAGCAGTTTTTTGGCAGGCTCTTCTGGGCGTCCAGGTGTGTTTCAGTCAATAGTTGGTCCTCCAGCCTCTATCCGGAAGAGCTCCGAGCTATTCTGTCCTCTTCATTGCATCCATTTTTTTAACTCATCTTGTGTAAGGACAGAGGATTTGCTTTTACCTCTCCAGGGTGCTGTGCAGAGATCTCTTGTCTCTTTGCTTTCACCATATCACTCATCTCCTTGCCTTCTTTGACTCACTATTATTCACTAGATGCAACTTAAACTGCTTGCTTTTGTCTTCAAGGCCATCTCAACCCCATGAAATAGCTCCCATGTCCAGTTGTCCTGTAATGCTATTCTCTGTCACTGACCTGAACTTTTTTTATCTTTTTCAAACTTTTTTTGCTCAGCCTCAAATAAAAGGCTAATCAGTCAACAATCTTTCTTAAATATTTCGTTGTAGTAAAAGCTTTGAGAAGAGTTTGTGCACTCTGCTGAAGCCCATAGGCTGATAAGAGATCTTCTTACAGTAATGTTTATAGTACGTTTTTTCCCTCTTGCCCTTCTCACTGTCTGCTTTGTGAATAGGCTTAACATTTTCATGTTGCAGTGTTGTCTTTGCAGAGTTGATAGCTGCAGTTCTGATGTGTGCTGCTGTTTTGGGGAAGCTGCTTCATTCTGTGCAGAACAGTGAAAATGTTTTACTTGCTCCAGAAAAGTTTTCACCATTCTGCATAGTAACTTATATATCCTTTATGTTCCTTTATATATGTTTTTATATACATATGTGCTTGAAACTAATTGTTCAAGTTCAACCATACAAGGCTGATATACTCTGGCTTTTATTTTTATTTGAGTGCATGTACACGTGTATACACACACATACCTGTGTGTGTCAGGGAAGAAGAGGCAAAGGAAGCTGTGGAAATGGCTTGGTTTTTTCCACTCATTGCCTAGATGTGCATGTTGAGCAGAGTAAACCAGCCTTGTGTTCTAGAATTTCCTAATACAATTAGTTTCAAGCATTCTGCCTGTAGTTTGTTTATGACATTGTAGAGAATATGTGCTCATCTGAAGGTCTTGCTCAAAAATTAGTGGTTTTTAAAAAAAAAAGGCAACTGAACCCTTAGTCTGTTTATATCAAGTAAAAATGCTGCTGTCCTTAAGACGGAGGATCTTATTGGTGTGTCAGCAATTTCATTTATGGAGGCTAGAATGAGCTGCAAAGTTTTCTCTGTTTTGGTTGTCATTAGCCATGTAACCTTAAAGCCTTTATCCATATCTGATACAATTCTGGGATTCATAGCAGTGTTTAATTCTACAATTACAGATGTTTGTCAGCAACATCCTGAAATGTTTTCAAAACATACAGAGGGGTTTTTGACAGCTTAAAATAAACAATGGTGTAATAGTAGAAAGCCTACGTGAAACACATTTACTTAGTATCTCCTTGAAATTATACCTGCTATGAAGGCTTTTGGTCTTTGGTATGAGTAGTGATGTCTCTTCAGAAACTCTGGCTGGTAATTGGAGCTTCTTTGTAATGCATGGAAAGTAGTGAAAGGAAAGAAACTAGCTTAGGTCCTAGACTTACAGGGCAAGGGCAAGACCCCCAACTAGGAGCAGTGGGGAAAAGAGTATAAAGCAACACTCGCATGGCTCTGCAGGATTGTTCGGTCTGCTAAACCTCCTCCAGCTCTTCTTAGAGAAACTTGCATGTATAGGAGCATCTTCACAAATACTGTAAAGACACAGATCAGCTATATATAATAATATATATAATGGCTATATATATTCTGCTTGTTAGATGAGGCCCAGGGCTATGACCCTGCAGATGTACAGATCTGAGTTCTCTGTGGTTGTAGAAATGGTGTAGCAGCCATTTGGCTGGTCACATTATTGTAGGTCTTTTTGAAGTACCTCAGAAACTGTTATTTGCTCATTTTCTGAACAATTAAGCTTCTTCACAAAGAATCAATAGGAATTAACATTCTGAAGACAAATATGGTGTTAAGGTAGAAAACCACTGGAAATACGATTTCTCTGTCCCACAGTGTGTTTGTCTGGTTATTAGTACCTTTGAATACTCTGTGGGGATCCTAATCTTTTGTGAAAGTTAGTAGGAAATACCTATGATAAGGATTCATATTGCTGAACTTAGTACAGCTGGGCTGTAGTTAAATGTGTCCAAGCAGGACTATTTTAGGCTTATGTTAATGAATAAGGAGAGGCCCTTTTACAGGACAATTTTATAAGATTTATTTTAGATAAGTGTTTAGGAATGGAATGACTTGTCCCCAGTTGCCCTGCTTATTTGTCTCCTTTAGCTTCAAAGTGTGTCTAGGATAACTACCTCAGGTGTAGGTATCATGGCTTGTAGAAGTCCGTTTGTGGTCAGATGAATATGATATTTTTTCTACAAAGGAAGAAATTCAAAAGGTAGAAAGCTTTTGAACAGCACAAGGGAAAAGATGAAATATGAACAAAAAAAAAGAAAAAGCGCAGCGCTTTTGAATGGCTTACAAAAATCTTACTAGTTGTGGAAGAATCCACGATCAAGGGAGATAACAAAGATAAAATGTCTGAGAATAGAGGTGGAAATGGTGCTTAAAAATATTCTTTCTCTTCCTCCTGACCTGAGAAATCCCTAAATAGATGTCTGACAGCTTTGATTGCATGAATATAAATTAGCAAATAGTGAAGCAATGTATAAAATGAGTAAGAAAAAGACATGGATGGAGAGAGGACATCTGGACAGTCAGAGAGAGAGATTTTTATTAGAAACAAAAATAATTTTAACGTTGGTGCTTCATAACCAGGTAGTAGTCAAAATTTTAGAGTAGTGCCTAAGGACAATCGCTATAGATTTGTCAGCTGGATTTTAGTTGATGATGGTGGCATTCTTTCCACTTTAGCAAGCCAGGAGGCTGTTTAACGACAGCTATTAAAATAGGGCATAGCTTAGAAGATGCCAATAACTTGTATCAAGGAATGGGAGAGGAGTAATACAAGAAACTCTGTGGATTACTCATCTAAAATGAGAGTACTCCAGATTACAGATGGAAACTAAATTGTGCCAGGACTTAACTGGGTGAATAGTGTGTACAACTGCTTATAGACTACCAGGTTGACATGGTTTTAAACAGAAATCCTGAAATAGGACATGGACCAGTTAAGTGGAGTAGATCATACTGGGAAATGGAATTCATTTATTATGTTGTCTTTTTATTTTATTTCATGATAAGTCAGGCAGATTGACTGTCAGTCAGCCTCATAAAAACACCTTTATGGTGTATTTCAGGATATTGGATTTGGCAACTCAAACATCCTGATAGAAAAAACTGAAATAGTAAAAGGTCTGGATACAATGTATCTGAGGGAATTATAATTTGGTAAACAGATTTAAAACTATCCATGAAGAATTGTCAGTGAGTGGTATGTTTCTTTAGGTTGGAGAGACATAGGCTTTGATTCTTTGTGTTCTCTTGTTTTATTCTTTTGTTGTTGGTTTATCTAGAGGAAGCCACAGGTATTCTTGTTATCTTACCGAATTAAATATGAATTAAATATTGGAAAGATATTGGAAGATGGGAACGGATCATAGAGCAGTGTACTTACATCTCTCAGGGAGCAAGTCGGTACTGTTCACCTTGAATGCAACTGAAATACATATGTGTACACATTTTAAAATGAGAAATGTAGTGTATGTTTTATAGTTGATTTTTTTTGTTTGTGAAAAATGCATTATAGGTGCCTGCTGAATAATGGCTTAAAGGAGTTTTAAGAATATGTGTTTTTAAAAGGCAAAAGAAAACATTATTTGAAATGCTATGACTCCAGGATGAATTTGTATTATAACAATGAGGAGCTAGAAAAATGACACTATGTAAGCCCGAGCAGTATTTTGTACTTTTCTCCAGCAGTGTGTGCTTTGAGGATAGTTGGACCATGGCTATGACATAGTATGTAGCTTCCATGTTGCAAAAAGGAAGGGAAGGTTGCTTATCTATTGCAAGGTAATAGGCAGAGTCAAGGAATGGAGGGATGCATGAAGAAGGAATGCATTGCTCAGGAAAAAAAAAAAAAAAGAGAAAAAGCAAGCTAGTAAAGCTGAAAATGTGGAATGGATGAGCATTGGAAAAACAGTAATAAAACCTTGAAAACAACAAAAACAGATTGTTTTTGAAATATTTCAGTATTTTCACTCCATGTTTTGAGTCAAACATGATTCTGTCAGGCAGACGATGTCACCAGTGTACCTCTGATGGTTCTGATCAAAAGCATTCCTGTGTGCCTCACTGACAGGGTGGAAACAGCACTGATCGGCCCTGTGGGGAGTGAGAGTGGGGACAACAGTGTGGGAGGGATCAGCCTTTAACTGAAGGTGTTCTAGAGGGTTGTAACTTTGAGAGGGATTAAATGCTTAATCTCTTCTGAAAATCAAGCCTTTAGGATTTATCTCCACGCAGTCAGCAGAGAATGCTGTGGTTGTCATAAAATGTAGTTGTGCTGTTTTGACTCCTGAAGTGGATCTTCAGGGTCATCTTACAGCTCAGGTTGGATTGTATTTTTGAAAGGGGTAAAAACTTGACTGTATAAAAATCACACATGAAAAGCATCATTTGAGAGTTCAGAGAGTTGTCTGGTCTCAGACCTGAAGTATCTGTGCTGTGGATTGCTTCTAACACTTCAGCATGCAACACACTATGAGTTGAGGTTTATATATCAAATTCCTAAGTCAGTCAGTCTCTGATTCATCTTTCAAGTGTTGTTCCAGGTCTTCAAAGTAAGCCAAATTCTCTACAGCAACAATGTTTCTATTTCTCCAAGCATACTGAACAAGTAAATAGGTCCAGCAAAATCTAAAAGCAGTTTGGCAAGCCAGGATAATGCTGGAAATACTTGCCAAAATTTTCTTGGCAAAAATTCTACTGTTTTCAGTTGATTTGGAATAAAATGTGACAAAATTTCAGCTCTCTCTCCATGGGAACCTTGTGACTCCTTTAAATATTCCTACTATTGGGTGGATTGTGTGTATTAAAGAGGATAGCTATAGAAGCACTGGGTGTCTGGTGGTTTCCTTGCACAGTCCCCCTTATCTCTTGAGCTGTGAGAACTGAATTACAGCTACATTACCAGAATTATTCTGATGCTTGTTAAATGGGAAGGAAAGCAGAATCACTTGTGCCTGTAAATGTGAAGGGACAGTATTTTCTCCAGTGTTTAAAAGTAAGTAGTTGTTCTGTCCCAGTCTGGCCTTGGTGAAGGTCTGATTTCTGTAGGCAGAACACAGTCAGGAGATCTTCTGGGTTAACAGCCAGGAGATTAATGATCCTCTCTTGGATATGAATCCCAGAAGACAGAAGAACCAAAAAAAAATGGAAAGAAGATTTGTGATGCTTGTAGTAGCACAAGCAGAGATTAGATGCTAGTGTTTCAGTTCAGTTGTTTGCTAGCAGTGAGGAGTAAACAGTTTGGGACATTAGTTAAGCTTTCTAAGCATATGTGATAATATGGAAAATAATATTTTTACACTTTGCTCCAACAGTAATCAGGTAAAGAAAGAGAAATATATGATGGCAAGCAATAGCATTTGGGGCTGAGGATGAATTAATTGGAGTCTAAAGAGAACCAGAAAACTGCCATAGAATCTGAAAGTTTTCACAGGTCTCATTTCCTCTCCTATTTATTTTTGAATTTTGAGTTCCTGACCTGACAGAATAGACTATTCAGGCTGTAGCAAGATGCTGGTGTGGCCAGTGATGATGCCGAAGATGTATGTTTGAAGCAATTTTAATGCCAAAAATTAGACAGCATCTCCCTCTGGAGGTCTTGAAAGGCATCTGTGTCTATGCAAGAAACTTTGTTAGACTGCATTATTAAGTTTTGAAACCTTGGAATTATCCTGGATCAGGTAAGATCAGGTAGTCACTTCTACCTCACCCTACATGTTCACTAAAAGCACAGTATATGACATAACCAGACTGGTCACTGACTGAATGGGAGAACTAACCTCTTCTGTATGAGTGGGTTTTATGTACCATGCTAAAAAAAAGTTAAGGTAGTTCATGCAGGTAGGTTATATGGAAGGTTTTGGCAAAAATGTTCTAGACTAATTTTCTGGCAAGTGAATAAGGCATCTAGGGAAGAAATTAGATTTGGCTGCTTCTTTAGAAGATGGCACCCTAAAGTAGTGACTTCAAAAGCCAAATATCTTACATAGCATCAAAACCACAATAAAGAAGAGCCTGAGTATTCTACAAGTGATAGCTATATTCTTGTCAGTTGTCAAAAGAATAAAGGATGCACTCTGTTCTTGACTGATGAAGAACATTTAAGTTTTATCTTTTTGCAGTAAGTTTCTGTGCTCTGTCTTCCCAGTTGGTGAAAATTTCCTTGGTAGAGTCAGTGGGGCCTGGATAGTAGCCCTCTGGTCACCTGCCTAAACCAAGTGCCAATTAGGATCACTAAAGCATTGGTGAAAATTGCATAATGCTGATGATTTACAGCAAAGGCAACTAGAAGCGAGGTGAAACTCTTGGAACATTTAAACTGACAGCAGATACTTATGTCTAGGTACGTGAATTAACCCCAAGTGTCTGCTGTAGGATAAGTTGAATCTTCCTGTAGGCTTTTTTGACTGTAGGGGAAGTTGTGTTTTTATCTGGTTTAGGTGTCTTACTGAGAGTTGAATCCTACTCTAAATGGCTTTGTCTTATTCTTCTTGAATCTGTAAATAGACAGGCATACCCGTTTGGATAAAACCTGTGCAAGAAGTTCTCGGAAGAATCGGGATTTCGCTTGAGAATGTTGAAACAACTTGTTTTGTTTTTT
>WEIV01007682.1:13971-67519 GCA_013390005.1 Calyptomena viridis | reverse complement strand
TCTCTTAAGCCGCCATGATATTCTGCCTAGTTTTTTTTTTCTTCTCCTTCTTAAATATGTTATCACAGAGGCGTTAGCAGTCAACCTTGGGCTAGCTTAGAGCAGAGAAAAACTCCAGCAGCTTCTTAAAGAAGCCTCTCTCATAGCCTCCCCCAGCTAATAAAAAATTCTGGCTACTTAAAACCACAACATGGACCCTTCGAGAAAAAATGTATTATGTAGAGATGGAATATTCACCGGATAAGATACACCTATCTTATGTACCTATGTTTTTTTTTTTTTCCTATAGGATTTTACTCTTTTTAGTTACAGTAAATAGTAGGGTATTATTATTGAGACATTTCCATGAAGGGGAATATAGTTGTAATATTAAAAATTTGAAGTCAAGAATTAGAGCGTAAGAATGAATGTTGGAGCGTTCTCATAGTTTTTTGCCAATAAAAGGATAGGGCATTTCCTGTGATAAGTAGTTACATCTTTCTTCTGTGTTTCCCTGTACCCTGGGGATCACTGAAACTGGCAGATTACTTTTGAATTGCAATTGAGTTTTGAAATTGTGAAATTTATAAATCACATGGCTGTTTAGGCATGCCTCAGAGAAAAAGTGTGAGTATTAAAGTGGCCTGAACAGCAGACATTTTTGATTATTTTCTTTGAATATTTTGTTCCAAATAAGGAATTCTTAAATTTGCTCTTTTTCTGAATTCCCCTGCTGCAGGCTGCTGAAATTTACATTCTTGACAATTTCACAGCTACTATTAGCAGGGAAAATGACAAGAATGTTGATTTCACAGAGGAGCTGCTGAGACCAGCAAGATCTGTGGCTCAGGGGCAGCCCCTATTTCGGTTGTGCAATTACGGGCCTGGGCCACCTAGCTCAGAATGGCTCAGAAAACAAGCATGTTGTATGTCCAAATCTGCACTCTGCAGCATGTAAACCTGATCTTTGATTAGAGCTAAAGCTTCTTTAAACTGCAGGCTTTCAGTTACTTGGAAACTCCCAGGCCCTGTGCTCTGAGCAGATACTGACTGGTACCAAGTAGGCTTCTCAGACTTGCACGATAGCAACTGGTAGGTTCCAGCATTACTATCACTGAGGAAGACATACTAAAATCATTGCTGCTGGGTAGAAAAGCTGGAGTAAATGTGTGCTGGATCAGGTAGAAGTATAGGAAACCTGGTATTTTTTGGATGAAGTATGCTTAAACATAACAATGCTGTTCTTTTGAATATAGCTGTAACATGGACGTCTGAACATCAGTCATCCACTGTTAGTGCAAAGACAGTTATCACTGGAATATATTTGGTGATATCCTGCTAGAAAAGATACATTCATGAAACATGTTTGAAATACAGAGCAGGTAACACCAAAGTTATCTTCATTTTCTGCTCAGAATTGCTTTTCCTCAAAGAAGGAATGAGCATTTGGAATGTTGTTAGTGATCATCAAAATACATTTTTCAATGTTTTCAATAGTACAGAACAGTTGTGCAATTCTGAAAAGCTTGTGCTCTTTTCACCTCTAGAGAGGCATTGCTTAACTAACAGTATGGCAAATACTTCTGTCTGTGGTTTTACATATTTATCTAGATGAGCTCTGAGTTATTGTTCTTTTGCATGCTCAGTTAACTAAATGAGCTGAAATTTAGAGAATAAATAGTGCTTGTACCCCCCAGGCATTGTATCATTTCTTAAAGGCAGTCTGCCCAATATCAAATGAATGGCTTTTGGCTGTGAAATAGATAATGTTTTCTTGGTGTAATCAGGCTGCATGAAAGGAAAAGCTGCCAGGATTTAAAAAACCGTTTAATACATGGAATGGTTTTGACACAATTGTGAAGGCAAAGCAAAACCACATTTCTTTACTATAAATTTTGCCACATCATAAAATTTCTGAGAGTTTGAAGGTTATACTTTGACTCTTAGAGATGTAATGTTACAGTATTTCAAGAAACCTCAATATGAGGATGAGTTATGATCATATCTAGCAGTATTCAGGAGCATATAAGCATGTTTGGTGTTGCATTGGGAATATAGTTAAGTTCCATTTTGTTTGCTTATTAAAGTCTCCTGATTCAAAAATTTTGTTAGCATATATCAGAACCCTTTTGTTGCACCCTGCTATTTCAAGAATAGTCAAGAAAGTATTTTCCTGTGTATTCCTACCATCACTTTTGTGACACGTAAAATAACAGTTTTGTTTGCCCATCTGGGCATGTAATGTCCCAGTGTTATTAATTCACACTGAATATCTTTGAAGAAATATCTTTACTTGAAAAAATGCAGAGCCCAGCACTTGTTTATTAACTGTCTTGTGTAATAGAAATAAAACCCACACATTTTCAAAGTAAATGCTTATTTTCATTAAAACTAAACCCAATTGAATTTATTAGAAAATTTGTTTCAAGGAGTATGACTCACTTAAAACATTGATATTTAAATTTTTATATGAGTTTACCTATTACCCAGTTTAATTTTTAATTAGCTAGTTCCTAGATTACTATGTGACCTATAACATTGCTTCTGGGGTTAATATTGATCTTAAACACTAAATACTTAATCATTGCTTTCTCTTTCTCAATATTTAGTAAATCAACCATTTTAGCAGGGGAATTTTTCTCCATTTTTGAAAGATGGGTTTTCATAGTAATGTCAATTATATTTTTCTCCCTAGAAAGCTACAAAAAGGGAACTGTTACAGTGGCTAGGGTTGAGTGCAACAGTCTTTTCCTTTTTTGCGTGTGTGTAATTGTAATTCTGTGAAGGTGTTGGAAAACTATTGACTAGTAGGTGCTAGTAGGAATAACTTACTTGGACTTTCATAAAAAGCCTGTGTCAAAACCTCTCACTAAAGTATACTGCGAAAATAAAGTTGTCATAAAGTGAAAAATAAAGTGCTGTCATGGATTATATAATGCCCATGTGGCAAAATAATTAATAAGTACATTAGGCTTTTCAATAGTTGTTATTATTTTAGCGATCCAGTGGCAGTGAGTACCTTTATGAGAATGCTATAATTTAATGGGAGGTGGGTGATAAGTGAAATGATATTTACACCATTACACTAAAATATCCAATATGTTCAAGACCAAAAACAAGTGAAGAATTTTCTAAAAATTAACAACATTACATTAAATGTCTTTTGGGGTTGAGAAATGTCTGTGAACAGACTAGAAAGAATGATTTGATCTATTGCTACAACCTTCAGACCACTGAATTAACATGAATGGTTGTGATGTTATGTTTGCAGGCCCATAATAGCTGTGAACATATAAGGAGCCAGGTACCTTGGACCCATGCTATTAGCTCTAAATATGACATTATCTGCACTGCATATCCTGCTTGCCTTCTTTCAAGTGTCTTGCAGTTGTCCCTGTGTGTAATCCAGTGAGCTATCCCAGTTTGGTATAAAGCCTTTCTGTTCTAAGCACCCTCGTCTCAGGGCAGATATAGCAGAAGGAAAGAATGTTGGAAAATGTGAGGGAGAAATGACTGGAGACATACAGAAATTGAGGAGTTTTATGGATAGAAGTTTAGAGAAGGAATGAAAAAGGGCATGTGAAACCGTTAGTGAGGATAAATTGGTTCTATTTTGGCTTCTGATAGACTTGCAGCAGGAGATTGTTAGCTGAAGTTGTTGCCACCCTCAGCCATCTGCCTTGCCCCTCACCTTAATAGATATGGAAGCCCTCAAGCAAAGACATCTGGTCTGCTTGTAAATCACTGTTTTCGGCCCAGTGCATTAAGGAAGGCTGTTTCTGCCTAGGAGAGTAATATTGGCTGTCAGGAGAGAGGAAGATGCTTTCACCTAGTAGCAACTTCAGGCAGGGTGAGTCTGCTTGAGACCTCATATATTCGATTATTTCAAGGACTAAAGCTTATAAAACTACTAATGACTGAAATCTGATAAAAAAGGGAAATGCTTGTTTTATCCAATGTTTATTTCAGTGATTTACTGTGAAAGTTCACAGTAACGTAAGTGGCAAAGCCATGAGCTTAGCATGATGTAACCCAATTGTGTTATCCCATGCACACTGTTTTTCACCCTGTAAGCTTTCAGCCCCTGGTTTCCAGTGAGTCTGGTTTTGTGTGGACTTACAGGATTTTGTAAGGTATGCCCATCTGTCTTTAAGTTCTAGTCTTAGTAATTTTAAATCTATTGACAAATTTCAACTGAATTTGAGAGTTCTCTAGGAGATGAATTTCCTCCAATTCCCTGAAAATTGGTGTTTGACACTAATCTCATTAGTACCACCCTGAAGCTTCAATACAAGGTAAAGAGTTACCATTGCAGATTTAATATTATGGCTCTGAATCAAAAAAAGCATCTGCTGGCGTGCTGAAGCATTTCGGGACAAGCTGTTTTAGTTAATGAAGGAGAGAAAAAGAGGGAAGATGGGTGGAATTATTGTAAAAAATATGGAGGGAAAGAGCTGACATTAGTGTGTAGGAATTGCTAGGACATAACACAAATCCCTAAGAATTCAAGATTCATTATTTCTGCTCCTTACAGAGTATCTACTTCTACCTTTTTTGTTTGTATTTCTTTCCCTACCAAGCAGAATTTTAATTTTATTATGTGTTGCAAGGTGTGTGCTCTTACCATTGAACATGATATCAAGTGCAAGACTGAATTTAAAAATCAAAAGATAAATATAATTTTAAATGCTGCAAGTGGCAAGTAATATTAGAAACAGTAAATAACATGGTGAAATCCAAGCTTACTTGTTAAGTTACGTATTCTTACTTGAAAACTGAGTATTCAATTTATATTAAAAGCCTGTTTCTTGGCCAGCCATTTTTTCTATAGTGTATTGCATGTGAAGAGCTTCTGAGTGTGGAAGTGGAATAGTGGTTGTAGTTGCTGAAAACAAAAAGGAGGAACGAGGAATAATAAATGTGGAGAAGAAAGAATAGAGTAAGAGAGAATTTATAGCTAAGTACAAAAGGAACAAATATGATTTTTCAGAATGACAACTCCTCTGCTACTTGCAGAACTCAAAATTTGATTTGAAAAGCCTTGATAAAAATTAGAGGAGAGAGAGATTGAAGAAAAAGAAATAAGTGAAAACCCTTCAACACAGCTCTTCAGACCACCTACAATTTCAAGTATCTCATTTGTCTGCTTCGATTGCTGTCTTAAATTACAGGACAGAACTTTTATCAGGTAAAGTTATGAGTACTGCAGTAAATGCTATGACTGCCCTGCAAACAAAGGACAGCTTCAAACAATCCAAGGAAGTATGTATATATTGCCATTTCAAGCAGACCAAGAAGCTCATTAACCATTGCTGTGACTCACACAATACCTTGAGTTTGCGAGTTCAGTGCTAACTTAAGAAGGTTTCTGCAGCAACTGCACTGCACTTCCTAACATCAAAGGTAATGCTGTTACCCACTTCTGTTCTTGCATTTTCTTTAATGATGCAGCATTCATGAAGATGTTCTTTGTATGTGAATATACTGGGCAGTAAGTATTATTGTATCTAGGACATTTTGACTATTAATGTATCAATTATGAGAAAAGGGCAAAAACGTAGAGAAGGCTATACTGCAAGAGAGGTGGTAGAGTGGAAGACTCTGGAGACGAAAAAGAATTTAGGATATGAGAAATTCAAAACCAGAACAATTATTGAGAAGAGAAATCAGGGGTAATCATCAGTTTATAACATCACAGAATAGGAATGCTGGAAGATAAATACAAAATAACCTTAAGGAGTATTTCAACTGATGGATGTTATCTGTTGTCATAAATAGCTACCAGATCCTGTGCATAATTAGTGAGGACTGGAAGGGTGAGGGAGAGATAAGTACAGTAAGAATACCTCCAAATACCAAATCTAGGGGAAAAAAAAGTGTGGCCATGGGCAAAGATGAGGCTAGAAAAAGGAAATATGTGAGATTTAAATATAAGGATGAAAGTTATCTTTGATATTAAATAATTTGAAGTATGTGGAGTTATAGTAAGTATGAGCAGATATAGGAAGTTCTTGTATGTAATTCTGTATTTTGAGTGCTTTCCTTATTACATGGGGTTTTTTTTTGCAGTCATGTGTGTTGCTTTAAATAAAATTTTTTTAAGTGGATTTATCTTCTAACCCTTTGCTTTGGAGTTGTGAAAGTTTTGACAATTTCTGTATGTTTCTCTGTACCTACCTACTACTGCAATGATCTCAAGATAATACATACAATGTTTTTGCACAAACTAAATCCAAACTAAGAGCTGTTAAAATCACTCCTAAAATTAATTTCTAATATCTACCAAATATTTTCTCAAATTGTAACCTACAGAATTTCCGTTTCATATACCGAGGAAAATACAAATGGTGTTTCAAGATGACTTAGTATTGTTATTTTCTATAAAGATGCTTCCTGGTGATATCTTCCATTTTAATTTCAATAACAAGCCATGACCCTGTTTAATTTCACTGGTTTTGTACGATCAGACACTGAATTGAAAAAAGATTAAGCCGTGTATTAAAATGGTCTCTTCCAACTGCCTGTTTAAAACAACATATGTCTCAGCAAAAGACTTCAAACAAGATATTGAAGAGTGAGTCTGAGCTGAGCCAAGAATCAACGCAGCAAGAAAGAGATAACCTTCAGAGAGATGAGCTCCTTGGCCTTGCTTATTGTGAGCTGCACAAGCACTACTGCTAGTGAAAGGATGAGACAAGTTCATCAGCTGACATGGGAGACAAGCAGGTCTGACTCTTCCAGTGGCTGTGCAGACTTAGTTTAGCTTAAACTGACTGTGAAACTGCTCCTTGAATCATTGTGATCTTTGAACAATAAACTGCACAGGGAGCACACTTAAAAGAGTTAAGTCCTGGCTACTCTGCAGTAAAATATGAGTTTGGTCACTGATGCATACAAAGCTGAGGTTTAGCTGTGAGGGAGTGTGATCATGGGAAGAGAGGTGGTGAGACACCTTTGGAAAAATATCTAAAAATGAGGATGGGAATGGTTAGCAAAATATTGAGATATTGAGCAGCTGCAAAAGAAATGAAAATTTATTAGATTTTGTGTGTATGTATGTGGTGCGTAAAGTTTGTGCATTCCTGGACTAAACAGCTGAGGTTAAATGTGTCTTTGTGACAGAAGGAGAAGCTTTGAACACAGAGGTTGCATTTATTTGCTTACTGTTTTCTGGGTAATATTGATGTAGCCCAAATTTCTTCTCTGTAAAGAAATAGTGTATCTTCGAAGTATCCAAAAATGAAGGAATAAAATAGAAAGGAAAAGAATTATAGTAATTCCATTGTTTTTAATTGTCTCCAGAGAAAGTTTACAGTCCTGGGAATAATTAAATATAAATAAATATCCAAATAATAGGATTTTGATTTTCAACCAGATGCAAAGAGTGACGAATCCAGTTATGTCTTCAGAAAGGCTTCTCTCTTAATTTTATTAAAACCAGAAGTTGTGAAGAGGTTGTTTTCTTTTCAATATGATGAGAACAAATACTTGAAAAGATGTTGTGAATGAAACTATAAGAATACAAAATTGTTCTTAAAGACATAGCTTATAATAAAAAAGTGATAGTCACATATTTGTTCTCGCCAACAAAGGTAAAGGCCATACTTTCTTTTGGTCCTAAACATTCCTACATTATTGCAGAGTTTTTACATGTTACTGATTTTAAAATGTTCCTATTTTTGACACTATAAATACTGACATTGAACTATGAAAGTAATGTTGCATATAATCCTTTCTTAGTCTTTCTTGAAGTTTCTTCTAATTTGTAATTTCAGCTTCAAGATTGTTTAGACAATTAAACTATTGCCCAGTAGGCTAGGAAAAGTAACATTTGTATTATATAAAATTTGCATTTATTCTTTATAAATCATTGTTACAAATCATTATTTATGGCTTATGTGAAATCCAAATGGATAACTAATTTTGTTCATGTATGTAATCTTTTGACTAACTAAACTGAAAACATAAAGCTGTGAGATTGAGAAGGTAAGCCATACTTGCCATGGGCATGTTTTACAGTTTTTATGTAAAAACATTCCTCTTGGTGTGTGTAGATTTCTGATCACCTGATGGCAAATCACCTGGTTTCATCCACAAAACATAACAGAGATGGATGCATGTCCTGCATATGCCTTACAGAGAACTTGTCATTCACTGTGATAGTACAAAGAAGTACCTGAACATTTATTTCCTTCTTCAGACATTGAACTATGGACCAAAGTCCTCATTTCTCTCCTCCACATAGAGAATACAGTCATTCCTAATTTCTAATTGCTTCAATGGAATTGTTTCCTCTTACTCACCTGCCTTGTATCTGAAAGATTACTCTGACACATTGAAGGCAAATGCTTTNTCATTTTTACATATATAAAGGAACTTTATGTATAATTTAATTTCTGTTTCTGACTCTCAGTTACTTAGTGTGTATATGACTAACAGCATATGTGAGTTAATGTCTGTGGAGAAACAATTCCTCAGCGTGTCACAGATTTAATTATTCAATCAGTATCACCTAACTGCAGAAGTACTCTAAGTAATGTTTGGGATAGAGGAGGCTTGGCAAGGTGTCTGACAATAGTTTGCAGGCCTGTCTCTCCATTTGGCTGTATGTGGAAATGTATCTATGCAGAGGATTATATGAAATCTTTTTTCATGCTTACTTGAATGTCCTTAAAGGGAGAAGAAAAAACCTTTTGACGTATTTGAATATTTCTGAGAGGAACTAATTTTCCTGATCTTTTTCAGGAAATGAGTAGCAACTGGGTTATGTCAAGTCACAAGTAATTAGGCTGAATTTATCCTTGTGGTTTTTTTAATGCATTGAAATGGTTATGACAACGTCTACAAACTAAGCTGCTCAGGTGATGGGGAATAGCAAGCGATTTTGACAGCTGGAAGAGCTTCTTGCTCCAGACTGCTTTGAAGTACTCATCTGAAAAGGAACTTTGATTGTACATAGATAGTTGAAAATGTCATTCAAAGCATTATCGATGTCAATGAAGCATGTTACAAACCGTTTCTTTTGTTTTGGGAAATGTAAGGGTTGTTAAATTTGGAGGACTGCAGTTTAATTGATATCATTTTATGAATGATCAAATGTGTGTGTACATTAGTTTTGGTTCACTTTACATTAGTTCAAATAGTATTTGTGATAAGGAACTGAAATTATTAAGTTTTGAAAATTTCTTTGAGGACGGTGATCACCTCTAATTTGTGTTATCTCTCAAAGTAGTAAGACTTATCAGTTAAGTATGCGTTCAGGTAAAAGAAATCTTTATACAGCAGTATTATAATATCAGAATTAATTTAATTTATGTACATTGCCATACTTTAAGAATTATAAAACAGATGAGGAAAAGGTGATGAGAAGGTAAGACACTGTGTTGGTAATGAGATCTTAGCCTGTTTCTCCTGTTCAAGCCTACATACAAGTTCAATCTCATTAGATTTTATCAGCTTGGCATTGTTCAGTTAAATAGAAAAAAAACAGAAAGACAGTGATACCTTGGCAAATGTAATATTCTTTTTCTTTAAAACTGAAAATCATGTCTTTATTGTAGTAACACATAGTATTAAGAATTCTATTTTCGTAATGTATTAGGAATGCTTTTCTGAATACATACTTGAATATTCTGATATAATCCCTACTTTGAAAATTTTTATTCTGTGTCTTGAGAGAAGCAAAATGACACTAAATTTCAAGGTCCTTAAAAGCAGCAATGGTGAGTTACAATTGGGGTATCATTCCATTAATGTAAAAATGATTCGCTTTTATTTCTGATACTTCAATAAACATCTATTTTTTTGTCTCCAGGTGCTTTAGTCTCATAGAACATGTTCATATTCTGACTTGTTAGTGTTACTTAAATACCTAATGCTTTTATCCCTTAGGCTATGGCTCTAGGAGAAGGGTTGAGCCTAACTGAATATGATAGCTTGCTTTCTTTAAAGAAGGTGGTCCTTCTTCTTCCTCTGTTCCTTCACACAGAGCTGTACGCTCCTGTTTTTGCCTTTAAATGGATTTTAATACTTGTATGATCCCTCATTGTACCAGTGCAGCTCACCAAGCCACATGCAGAAGATTCCAGCAACAAAGAAATATTTTTCATATGCACTTTTACCGTAGTCAGATAAGAATCAAGCACTGGTATCACTGGAAATGGTAGAAAGGGGTAGTAGCACAGAAGTAAGTGGGACTTTCTTAGTGGTAACAAGCTGTGGGATTACAGAACTGCATCCTTACTGAGTACTGGTTAGCACCTTGGAGTTTGACCTCATTCATCCACCATTTGAGCTGATTTCAGAGCCAGTGAGCTTTGCTGGTATGCCTGAAGACTGAAAACCATGAATTACTTTGCCTTTTTGTGTTAATCTAAGTTTCTTCTTGGTGCAATGCTACCAGTTTTCTTTTTGCTTGAAATAGATATCCTCTGCTATGTATTATAGAACATGGTTTCAATTAATTTTTTTTTATTTTTATTTTCTCCATTCTCCCTGTTGATATGGTTTGTACTATGACTTTGTCTTTATTTCATTTTTAGGTTTTCTATCAGTCAAAATGCCTGCAATCTAGGAAATTAGTACAGATGGTTCTTTTTGAGAAGGAAAGTATACTGAATTAGTAATTTATCTTCTGTGATACAATGTACTCTTTTTCTACTGCCTCTATCCAGCATGTGACGACTGCGTTTCCTAATGATTTGTGTTTCCTTCATCCTTGCTTTGTCACAACTTTTTGAGGAACATTTGCTATCTGATGTTGAATTGGCTTTCCGGTCTAGGATTTCTGCCTCCCTCTTGGTGGATAGAACTGCTTTGAATGGTTAGCCTGAAGTTTCTGTGCTCTGCATAGGGTGTCATACAGTGACTGCCAAGGATGTGATTCACATTCGGTTCCACTGCTGTGGGCTCCAAAGTTTAACGCATCTCAAGATCTACCTGAGTTTCACAGCTCTCATATTAGGGGAACTAGAACCCAAGAGAGAGAAATTTTCAGTACTTTAGATAACTTTTCAATCTGTGGAGTCATGGAAAATTCCACTTGAGTTCAATGGAGTTATGATTAGGCTTACTATGTCTTGAAAAGCAGAATTTTCAGGTAACATTCTCTGATTTGTTTGCAAGATGGTTTTTACTTCTGAAATGAAGTCTTCTGGAGAAATGTGTAGTTCATATCTGTCACAAGGCACTGAATAGATGACAGCTGAAGCTTGCCAAATCCTGCTTATTATTATGGCATTTGGTATTACACACTCTGCATCTTAATTACAACTACAGCTTAATCCTACGTCTACCGTTAACTACTAACATTGTCTACCCTACACTACTTCTGCCTTCTACCTACCTTATAGCAATAATGTTTAATAATAATAATGTCTGCCAACTTACAGCAGTAGCTATATTAAGGCACAGCAATGTTTACAATATCAATCCAATCATCTGAGGGTTAACTGTCTATGAGCTGTGCAGGAGGTTTGCACGAGCTCTCTCGTACAGTCGATGCTCTGGTCAGGCTGTGTCCACGCAGGTCTTCATCAGCTGCAGACCATCAACAGTTAAACATACCCTTGGTTAAGCCACCTTATCACAAGCTGCCACGTTCCTGCCACAGGCTGCTTTGCTTCATGCATTTTTCTCAGTTCAACTCAGTATCCATCCAGACACATATCCAGAAGATAAGGTAGTGCTGAGTAAAAGCAAATGTATTTCTATGATGTTAAAGATAATAGTTATGAGCTAACATTACTTGAACTAACATGCTGTAATGCCTGATATATTATTTAGGCAATAATCTTGTCCTGCAATATTCAATGAAAGTGTAGTAAGCAAATGTATTATATGTAACACTAGATTATTTTCCATTTTCAGGCATCTCTCTGTCTTTCATTGCAGTATGCTTGCACAAACGGAATGAAAAACCTGATTTTCTCTTATCCAAACCAAAAGGATGAGCAAACATAACCGAATATTGCACTGAACTTATAGGTTACATGGAACAGTCTTAACAGAATAAACAGCACCTATACAACATCCCCAACCACACGCTTTTCAGTAACCTAAACTTTATTTAAAAAGCATTTATTTCTCTTTCATAAAAAAATATGTTGGAAAACTGTGTGATATACTTGAAACTTTATTGCCTGCTTTGTTGGATGTATGGAATAGTTTTGACATACTTTCTAGTTTATCTGCTTGACCCAACTAGAGACATAAAATTATATTTAAAAATTTTGTTCTGTCCTCTTTGAAAAGATGTTAGTGTTATGAATTTAATCAACGAGCATGGAAGAGCATGTACTGTCAGCTGTGATGCCATCGCTATGCTGATGGTATCCAGCTCAGTGTCTGCTTCTCGGAGTGTAGACAGTGCAGTCTTCCAGATGTCCTAGTGTCTGGCCAAAATAGGGATAGTGATACAAAACAGGTGGTTGGTCTTGTTTTAGGACAAAGCAGAGTTGATGCAAGCTGATAGAGGAATGGAACTGGAAGAAATGTCAGAACCTTGTTGGTTGGATGCCATGTTACACTCATTCCTATCCTTGATTCATAATTAGCAGAGGTAAGGAGGGCAGTTGTCCCTTTGCAGGTAGGCAGAAGTTTGAAAAGTAGTAATAGCAAAAATCCACAGTGTTTCTTCTAGATTTTTATCTAAGAGTTTTGGTGATTATCATAGAATTACTGACAGGTCATTGTCTCAGTCAGGACTTTAATGCACCTAGAGCTCACTACGAACTTTCACACACAACATACAAAGTATGTATTGCTAAATATCCCTGTGCACACAGAGAGTTTAGAGATTTCTTTGCTTTCTCCCTGCCTGCCAAAACTGTCCAGTCTGAAATCATTCATATATGAGTCCCTAAATTAACTGGAACTTTTCTAGCACAACTGCTTGGTCTCCAGCCAGATGCACTTGGGTATAGTGCTTGACTGAAAAGCACTTTTTTTTTTTTTTTTAAATGGGAAGTGTGCTAGTTTATCAGTAGAAAACTTAAGCTGTATAAGCTTCTTAGTGAGTTTCACTCTTCATGAAGAAAATTCTCTGAAGGACAAGTGAAGTGTTTGACTATATTTGGAATTTGATCTTTTCAATGAAAAAAAAGGAAAAAAGACAATGGAGAAATAGAGATATTTGCACTGTAGAAATTCTTGATGTGTACAGGATTATGAGAGCATATGGATGCTTTAATACCTGGCACTCCAGAAATGCTTGTACTACAAATTTTTAAAAGAAACCTGTTGGAAGTTTCAATATTACTGGAAATGTTCAGCATAAGCTTATTTGTAGTTTTTATGCTTTGCCTCAACATTCATTCTAATAAAAGGCATATGAATTTCCATTGGCCTCTTGACAAGCTAGCTACTATTAGTCCAGCCAAGGGCTGGTAGAGTAAATTAGGTGGATGCAAAGAAATATGAATGTGGACTTCAGTGCAAAAACTGTTTAATATCTTCTCTGATTGCCTGTATGTGCTCTCTGTTTAGTGAGGTATACTGCATTAGTGAATTATTATTCATCTTAGTTCATTTTTGTAAAACTTTGTATACACAGCATGCAAATTACCAGTTTAATTCAAAATAAATAAAATGAAGAAAAATGTAACCAATAATGTGATGTGAAATTCAATATTTCAGATGTATATTGTAAGGAACATCTGCACTATGTTAACCAAATACACTTGATAAATATTACACTATCTCCTCTTTGTTAAAAAATAAAAAAACCCCAAACTAGAACTTTTAAAATATACTCTCTTTTCTAATGCTTTGATATTTTTGTTATGATTGAAGAAAAGCTTACTGATTTAAACATGGCTTTTTCTATTATTATGGCAAAGCTTTTTTTGGTGGTTTTCTCTAAGAATGCAGAATTGGACTGTGATCTGAATTGCACATTCAAATAAATGCAGTGGTTGCATGAATGACTGACATTAGAATTGGAGCTGATTAGAAATATTGATCAAAATTTGCTTTTAATTTTAAAAGCTGTTTTACTTAAAGTGCAAAAAAGAAAAGGCTTGCTTTTTCTTAATGTCTTGAAAGACATTCCTTTGGATGCCTTCTGAAGTCCAGATTTTCTGGTGGTTTTGTGTATTTTCTCATTATGACTTTTTGAGGTTCTGTATTATTACAATGCGAGTACTATTGTACAGTTATGGCACTTGCAGTAATGCATTATAGAATGCGATGTAACAAGTGAAATATTCTAAATTTCATTTTGTTGGAAATGTAGGAGTAATTAATGTGTTCCAATCAATACTAGATTCCCGTTATTGTAAAAGTAAAATTTCTGAAATAATTCTTTAGCACTGAATGAAACCACCTAGTTGATAGCTTAGACCAGTGAGATGGAAATCACTACCGGTACGGAGCAACAATACTTATATTGTCAGTTATTGTTGCTGAACTACTGGATGAGCAGTGGTTATTTGATGATGTTAGATCATTTGCCCTAGGATTACCAGTAGGGAATGATAAGAAGGCATGGCACCAGTTCTTTTCAACTATGGTTATGGGCTTTCCCATTTAAATAAAATGAGACTATAATGTTGCATTCAGTCAGTCATTTGTGCAGTTTAGATGTCCAAAGAGTTCTTTTATAAATCTCCTCTGCCTGATTTGGAGGAAAGCTCTGAAGCCCCCATCTTAGAGATGCTCTCATTCCCTAAGTCAGTGCTCCATCAGTCTTGCCTGCAAGTTATTTGGTTTTAGTCATAAATGATTGTCACACCTTATAGAAAAAGGGAGAATAAGCAGGAGCCCTGTGGGCCATTGCATAGGGTAATTTTCTAAGATACTGAAGTGTGCTCTAATGAAACCAGAACATCTTCATCAGAAAAGGCTACCTCTTATGTTAATTCCAGTCCTATCTTAAAATAGGAAGGGGGAGAAAATGAAGAAAGATTCCTCTTACTCTTGCTGTTTAAAAAAGAGAATGCTAATCAATGATTCATTGTATGTTTCAGTATCTGCAAACAGTGATACTTTCCCTACTTCCATGTTGCTTTTGTGGTTTTTAGACTGCCTGAGAGAGATTCTGCTAGATTAGATCTAAGAAATTATACAGGTAGAGGTGGACATGCAAACTCGAGGACTTAGTAGCATCATTTCAATCGGTTTTGCATGAGTCCCTCAGTGAAAGCATAAACGTTTAGGAAATTTACTGTCAACTTGAGATGCTTCTCAAGTAAGATGTCTTCAGAACCTTGTCTTCAGAAATCTAAAATACCTCCATGGAGAAAGTGTCCTGATTTATTTACTTAGAATGATATTTGTATCAGAAGTCTGTGGCATGCATCTGAACTAGAACAAATTCTGGTATTTGAAGGTGTTGATAGGAAGACGTATTAGAACACGTACCAGACTAACAGCAATGTCTACTCTATGACATTGAATAAACAAAATGAGATGTGGAGCTAGTATACTGCAGAAGATAACTCTGTTTTTGCAACTGTTGAAGCATATGTTTAAAGTATCCTTTTCAGGAGTGAAGCATCAGGTATTCCTTGCCTAGAACCCTAATTCCTGCTTATCACAACATTTCTTTTGGAATTAATGTGGGGATTTTATTGGCCTCTCTTGATATTGGATAGACAATTTATCTAAAACAAAAAGGATTGGTTAACATATTAAGACACATAAAAGTATGACATACCAGGCAGCTTAGATTCCTGGAACACAAGCAGAACTGCTATGAGCTGTAGAATTTAGTTGGTGTGGTTTTGGGGGGGTTGAATCTGTGTTTGTTTGGTTTGTCATTGGTTGGGCTGTTTTTGTTTTTTGGTTTGGTTTCTTTCCTTTTAATGAGAATAGTAGACCATGTTAAGAGTCTGTGCTTTAGTCAACAGACCTTGACAAATCAATGCTATGTACATGGACTACATCAATGTCTACCATGGTGTAAGAACACTACTGTAAGAAATTCATTGCTTCAGAGAAAGAGCCATTATTTTATGGGTGCATCAGTACTGCCTGGTGTACTGCAAGAACATAAATCATAATTCATTATCTGAATTTTTACTCTCACATGAAAACATTTAGTGCTTTTCTTAGTATTAGAACAGACAAACTGAACTTTCAGGGTTTTTTCCAGCTTTGGACCTTATATTTCTTGAACTGCTCCTGGGAGATTACCATATGTTTTATAATGGAGGAGGGAGACAAAAGTGACTGGATCATATAAAACAGTGTAACACATGATCTGATAACATGGGCCTTCTGTACAACTACAATTTCACTGTATTTTATAGAGTTTTGCATAAGAAGAGCTGTGTCCTTAAAGTGAATGGTATGCGAGTCTTGTAAATATTTCTAAGATTATTCCACACTCTGTCATCCCAAAACATTAAGCAATCTTGCACAGAATACTTGGCACTAGTGCCCCTTTCCCTCTCCCCATCTTTTCCTCCTCAGAAAGGAAGGAAGTAAATAATTGTGAACAAAGTTCTATTTTCAAAATATTATCTTGATACTGGGCTATATTCTTGTTTAGTTGAAATAGATACATTTTCCCCTCCCCTTTTTGATGAAACTTGTCTATAAAAACATCACAAAGAATTCGGCTTAGTGCAGCATTATTATTATTATAGAAACATCTGTTTCTGTGCTATGGTATATTACACTTTATCTCACTTTAAAGTATTTTTGTCTGTTGTTGTTATGGCAATGCATGAAGATTGCACCTGTGTGAGTTTATTTTTGTGAATTGCTGATGGGAGAAAAATGCAAGTTTTTTTCATTTGGTTTGTAGGTAGGTTTTTTAACCATAGATATTGCTATAGGACCAGGGCTGAGTCTTCACACATCCTATTCATTTAGAGAATAGCAGACAATGAACATTAAATCAAAGAAATACAGTGCACAGTTATGCATTAAAAAAACAAAGCACAAGTGAGATTGTTTAATTTACATGAACTTCCAGCCTATGACTGTACACAGATAGGTAACAATTTTCTAAGGATTTGAAAAGTTTCACAGTATTCTTGTCTTCCATGACATCAGCAGTCATCAGCTTGGCTTTTCTTTCTCTCTTTTCTCAGTGAATTACCTCATTGCTGCTCAATAAAATCACTGGACCAGTCAGCTGTATCATCACTAGTTGGTCTAGCAAAGAATACAAAGAAAGAGAAAAGATTCAGGGTCCAGAACCTGTAACTGAATTGACTTCTCAACGAAATTTTTTTTTTTGCTAGGACTGGTTCTTTTTGATGTTGCATAGAAACATCTGAAACTTTGGAAACTTTTTTTAAAGTTCTTAGAGTGCATTATTGCTCTCATTGCTTGTATTTATTTTAATAATGTTCTTATTCGAGATCAAATATTGTTTTGTAAAGCACACGTGAACTATTGAATAATACATACACACGCATAGAGTTTAGTACTAAAGTTACTGTGTGGTGTTTTGGGGTTTTTTTGGTCATCAATTTTTGGTTTTTTTTAGTTGTTTTGTTGTTTTTTGTTTGTTTTGGTTTGTTTTTTTTTAATTAAAGACCATTCAATTAATGTGGTCAATCAAGAAGATTTTCAGATGACATATAAACTTGCTAAAACTCAAAAATTCCATCCAAAGTTATGGGTATTACAAACCAGGCAGCTTCTCAAAGCTCAGTTGCTTTAGTGAGAAGAACATGGAATATCTGCATTGTATATTTGAGACATCCAGAAGAAACTGAAATCATTCAATAGTGATGCAGAGGTGCAGTAATCAAAGTTAAATCAAATGCTATAGTTATTCTGCAGTAGATGAGGTTTTACCTCTCTGTCTAGTTGTAATACTAACTGCTTTTTGTCATGGACAAATGCCATCCAATGCTGAATTAGATCAATGAAAATTCTTTGAGAAAAATTAACAATTATATATGATGTAGGTTTTTAATATTTTAAATTTGCATTTTTGTATGCACGTACTACTGTAAGTTTAACAGCATGGAACAGTACATCAATACTACTTACTATTCTGCCTACTTTGTTAGCAACAACTATAGGCAACTCTTGAATGCACATATCTTGTAGAAAGTTTCACTTAATTTTCTCTTGCAAGAAAAATGCTGGTAGTTGACTAAAACTGAAAAAAGACATGGTTTTGCGTTGCGGGAGTTCCAGGACAACACACGCAGTTGTTGATCAAAGTGTTGACATTTTATTAGAATACACGCACTACTTTTATGTTGCTCTATGAAACAAGTTAGCAGTGTTAGAAAAGCAGTCATGGGAGCAAAATTATCTTGCCCCTTCTCTATTGGCTACGACCACAGCACTTTCTTTCAGGGCTTTCCAGCCGGACTTTCTCCCTGCAGATCTTCGTCAGGTCGCGTGCTGGCTGCAGCCACTGACATTCCAGCTGCAGCATTTTGTCTCTGCAGTCTTCCCTCGGCTTAGGTCTGCAGCATTCTCTCCCTGCTGTAGCCATTCCCAGACCAATCATCATAGCCCGTATAATGCCAAGGTCTCTGGATTACCCACACGCCCGTTCTGTGTCAAATAGCTCCCAACAGTTTTGATACACAAATTCAAATATAAAAGGAATGATAGAGGGCAGCATATATTATTGCTCTGTTGAAACAGTCTTAGTTATCAGAAAACTAAAAGTTCATCAAGCAGAGAACAGTTGAAATCCTCATTTAAAGAAATCACATCTGTTTAGGGGGAGAAAAACCCAAGGCATATGCTCTAATTTCTTTTAAACTGTAATCCATGTAGTGGTTTAAATCCGTTTAAAAATATGGAACTTTTCACACCTCTTTAAAGCACAATTAAACTATATTTATTTTAATACATAATGTGTTCCTAATATGCAATACCTTTTCTGAAATGACTTATAGATGATTGATTTCATAGTTCTTTATCATATAACCTTCCAGGTACTTTGAATTAGTTTGTGTATTAACCTTACATGAAATTTGAAGAAAAAGATGTTGAAACAGTGTAAAACGATGCAGGAACTTCATTGCAGTGGCAAATTTATATCAAGGCAACAAATTGCATAGGGTGGGGGGAGGGAGGGAAGGGGAGAGTTTTCTTAAGCAGTGAAATAAAATGTTACACGGAAGAAAATGTAGTTTAAGGACTTTAGTCACAAAAATTTCATTTAAGTTCAGCCTAGCTGTTACAGAATGATGCTTAATAAAATAGGTTTCTCCCAAAAAGAGCGTTGTTTAAAATGGCATAGTTCTGATGATCTGACTGTACTGCCCTGAGTTTGAAGCACAGTGGTAAGAGTAGCATCCGTGAACTGTAGAGGATGACCAAAAATATGTCAGGTAAAGATTCAGGGGGTTGTATCTCATTCTTTTGTGTATGAAAAGGAGCCTGATATTCCACTGTGTGTCTATAATGACTACTTGTGTATTTTAAATTCTAATTGAACATTGCCTCTTCAGATTTTAAAGTTCTCTTTGACTTTCCTGCATCTGTTGTTGGGATTTAAAATCTGCCTTTTTGCATTTTCTACTTCACTCAGATCCTTTAACATCATTTCTTTTGTGGATGTAAATCTATGAAAATATGTGTGTATACACTATTTGAAAAACATTTTAATTAGATGATTACATACTATATACCATAAGCCACATACATCAGTCAGTACATTTAATAGCAGCTAGTCAGTGTTTTGCTTGTTTACCTGTCAGCTAGAGTCTAATCAAAATATAAACCACTGAAAACTGCGCTTTATGGATATATTAGGCATAGAGAACTTGCTTAATTTGTGTTAGCAAAAAATACACAGATTATCATTTACAGTCTAACTGACCTACACTATTCCAGTGTCATCTTGGGAAAAAAGATTCTCTGAGAGCTTCAGCTCTCTTCCTTCAAGATGGGAATGATTTTACAGTAATAGAAAATCCAGTTATTATTATAAGTTGCCCATCCTACAGCAATATCATGGATTTAAGTATGCATATTATGGTCTCTTTCAATGTGATATATGGGTCCACTTAACATTTTCTGGGTTTAGCAGAGCCCTTTTTTTTAGCAATATTTTTTCATTGCTAGGTGAATAGATAATGAAAAAACAAGAGAGGAGGAGTATACACTCAAAAAAATATTTTTGTCTTCGACATGTCCTTTGTCAAATGGAACTATTGGACACCATCTCTTGATGAGTTTTTTAGTAATGAATCAGAGAAATAAAGATTGAAAAAGTATGCAGCACTGTTTGAAATGAAGATGATACTGAATATTTTTTTAAGAAACCCATTGTAACAGGGTGATAGTATAAAAAATACTCTCAAATGTCTTTTCCTATTAATATGCAAGTAACTGTGTATGTTTTCTTCCTCATTTTTGAGCAGTTCAATTTTTTAGTGATTCTACAGGTGAAGCTCCTTAATTGCTACAAAATTTAATCATGTGTGCATCCCATTGTTCTGTCTTGTTGCAGAGGATCTTGATGATCTCAGAATGGAAGGAGTAACAAGTGTGATGTCATCTGGGGGCAAATTCAATCAGACTCGAAGTGCTTATACGGCTGAGCCTCAAGCAAAGGTCACATTGAATATCTGTGCAAGATGTGCCAGGTAAAAAGCAAAAAAACCCAGATCATGCTAGCCTATACATTCTTTTGCCCAGGTTTTCAGCTATAGCTTATTGGCCAGGTGATGACCTCTCTTATAAAGAAAAAATAATTACTTATCTAGTGGCTACCCTATGCCTTCTGGCATTTGAATTGTGCAACTTATGTTTATGGTACGTCAACAATGAATCAAAGAACATAGTCTTAGACCTTACTTCACAGCTTGAAACTATTTTAAGCCTTTCTGTCTCTGAATTTCATTAATTATTTGAGCTTCTGTGGTTTTTCAGGGGATGAATCGGGGAATTTAAAGGTTCAAATCCAATTTGAAAAGCACCTGTATAAATGGAGATTTAGTTGCACAGGTGCAGTTCAGGATTTCAAATAGTTGATTCTTAGTACTTTATAATCTCATCTTGTTTCGCTCTGAGAAATAATTTAATCAGGTTGAACCCCTTTTGGTTTTGACAGCTGGAAATAATTCTTGTATTTACAGTATGAAGGCCAAATAAACAGGTTGGCATTCCTGTAGCTTAGTCAACTTGGGAATGCAACACTAACAAACCCCTTAAATTTCCTGGATGAATTCTTCTATGTAGACAAAAGCTCATTTGGAGAAAGGATTTAAGCCTGTTTAAATGACAAAACTAGCCTTCTCACCCTTCTGTTAATGGTTCAGATTAGCAAGAACAATACAGAGGCATGCCAATTTTATCTGCCCGCCTTTGCCAATGGCTGCTCTATTGTGTAGTTTGAGAGGGGATTAGCTCCTTGTAAATAAAAAGCAACCTGTGGTGAAATTAAGTCAAAAGTTTGGCCATATGCCACCCTACGTTCCTACTTTTTTCCTCATTTTGCTTGTAAATTACTAGTTTTATAAAGCACTTATGTAGGCAGAGAGGCTGCAAAACATTTTCTGAGGGTGTGAAAGCATAACTACAGGCATGCTGAATCACTCATGCAATAGCATCCCTTTAGCAGGGTTGTGGAGCCTCAGGGAACTTCAGCACTCAGTACTGTCGGAGGAGCAGTGACTGGATGGCCTTGTAGTTCTAAAGGGTTTTGCTGTCAGCAGTGTGGCCTAATGTTTTAAGAAACGAGCAAACATGCTAGTTGTGGAATTCTTCCCAATTCCCTACAAACAAATTGCTTATGTTGTAAAATGTTTCCAAACAACTAACTACATGAAAATGTGGCACATTTTTTTTACACCTGGCATCTGTTGACAATGGATTAACAAGTAGAAAGGTAAGGAATATGGAAATGTTGAATTGTCTACATGGTCTTTCTGAATTTACATAACATCTTGTATAGATTAGTATGAAGGTTAATTAAATTTTGAATTCTCTAAAGTAGCCGCTAACAGCAGGTGCCAAGATACTATATATTCTCTCAATCCTGCACACCAGGGAGCAGACAGCTCAGATCTTAAGCCAAACCTAGCAACCTTGGCTATTGCTATTGTCCTTTAACTGCCTGTACTATATGACTGCCTTCTAAAATATACACTGTGAGAGAAAGATCTCATAAAATCCTTTTTCTCACTTCACTTATATCAGAGAATGCAAAGTAGTGCTTTGTTTTGCCTATATACTTTAATTTTATTCCCTACCCTGTTTAATGAAGTCAGTGAGGAACATGATGATACCTACTTGAGTGTCATTCTTTTCAGTCTCCCAGTTTAGCATTTTCTTCAAACTTTGAAGGAATTAAGAATATATGTACTATCTCATCAGGAGCAAGGGAAGTCAGGCAAGACAAATGGGTGTTGCAGTTGTATTCACTAGTGAGGAAACTAGCATTTATTCCTCGAGGTTGTAATGTTAGTCTACCTATTCTTTTAGAGCATTCCTTCCTTCTTACTCAGTCTGAGAATATGTTTCCTCTTTTACTTCAAGACAGTTATTAGTATAGAGATATTAGTTAGCTTCCTCTTCAATACCTTCAACAGGGATTTTGTCCAGAGCCTTCTTGCAGCAGCTGAAGTAGTGGGTATAGAGTTACATGAAGCAAATTGCTTCAAGGACACGAAGACAGCAGTTTTTTCCTGTTTGATTTCAAGAGCAATTAGATTTAGTTTCAAGAGCAATTAGATTTTCTCTTACTCACTGATATAGCCATTCAAAATACTGTGCTATAAAATTACAGTCTGAATATTTGGATCATCTCTCTGAAAGTTTCTCAGTGTTGGACATTTATTTCCATTGTTATGACAAAGCCTAGTATTTAACGAATGGCCAAAATAGAGACCCCATTAGTGTATTTATTTGTTTTAGAAATTGTATTTTTATGTTTTCATATTCTGTTTTCTAAGTAGTCTTGTATGCTGTACAGTGTATATATAAAAACTATGAGCTTTGATTGTAGGCATGTTTGATTGTAATTGAAAAAGAAGTCAATATAAGTTATGCATACTTTTTGTTACTATTAAACACGTGTCTTTCCTCTTAATTTTACACATTTTTCGGTTGTACAAAATTATTTCAAATGAATGGAGCTATTAATGGCAGTGTATATTCTGTAGATAATAGGGCTTGTCAAGTCATATTAACAAATTAGGTTTGCTAAAGGTATTTTGGCTGTCTTTAGGAGAGATATGACTATTTATCTGAAATTAGCAAAGTTTCACATGTTAGGAAACATGCTTCTTGGCTGAGAAAAAGATTTTAATTTTACACTTGCATTATCTATTTCTTTCACCTTGCTGTATTTTTTTAATGCTTTGCTCTGATTACACTGCATTCAATTTACCTTCTATGACTCCTTCAAAAGTTTTGTCACTTCCTTGGATATGTTGGAGCTTTTCTGAGATTTATTTAAGCAAATGAAGGAGTTCTTCAGTGTTAGCTTTAATTAATTTGGCTTAATATTTTGTATCTCCCTTGGAAAGTACAAATAGTCTTACTGGAGTTCCACCCTACTTCTTCATTACTGTAAACATTTAGACCCTCCTGCTATGAAGATTACATTTTCTTGCTCTATCATTAGAGCTTCCTCATTATTTGAAAATTTGAGTGAACAGGCCCATGGCTATGTGTAGGCTACCTTAGCCTGAGAGGAGTGCTGGTTTCATTCCATATGCCTGATGAAACCACCTGCAGTAGGGTACAATGCTACTATATGTCTCATCTTTTCTGTGACTTCTGTAGCTCCCTATGGTGAGAGCACAGTGACTTCTGAGAAGAATGGACTGAACCAACTGTTTACCCCGTGCTGAGGTATTTGTGATCAGACTTCATTTAGCTCCAGTGTAGTTTCTTCCCTTTGTATCACGCAAATATATGGGAAAATCAGGACCCAGATTCTAGAATGTAATAACAGGAGGACAAGGCTAGCAGCATCTGGTTCTCTATTTCTCTGCCAATACAGCTTTATTCCTTTGCTAGTAACTGGGATTTAGTTCAAGCTAGTACTAAATGTCCTGTGTGGCTGTTTTTCTCTGACTCTCACCAAGATGTTACTCTGCACAGTAATAATTTTTCACTTGGAAGTCCCCTATTCTGTTTCTGATGCAGGATTAACACAGTGTCAGAGGTGTATCTTAAAAAAAAGAATGCCAAATGGGAGTAATCATTAGAGATAAATTAGAGATAAAATCTACTTTGTTACAAGGCAAATTAAAACTAGTTTATATTGTGGGGGAAACCTGCAAGGATGTCAACACACTGCATTTGGGCAAACATTCTCTCGTACCTTAAGTCTCTTGGACAAAACTACAAACTTTTTCATGAATTATAAGAAATTAGACTGAGAATGGTCATAATTTGAACTAGAATAAAACCCCCAAACTTGTAGTTTATTTTTATTTTTTTTAGAAACTGGTATTGAACCTTCAATGCTCATAATTTCACCAATCATCTTCAGATAATAAATAGATAGATAGTTATCACAGACCAGGTCACTAATTTTTAAAAAAGGTAAAATTCTCCTCCCAGACATCTAGGAGATAAAGATAGAGGATTCTTTCAAGCTATCACACCAAGTTGGCTTTTACAGCTCATCATTTAAAAAAGTAAAAAAAAAATCCCCAAAACAAGCAACCAAACAAAAAAAAATTCCCAATACCACAAAAACCCCCCAATCAAGCAACAACAAACAAAACAAACAAAAAACAAAACAATAGATAGAAGGAGAAATAAAGGGAGGGGTTAATTCTGCCGGAGTATAAAATGTTTTGTAGTCTGGAATATAGCTGTAAGAAACAGAGAGCTTTCTGTTTTCTGTATAGATGTTTCACACACGATGAGTGAAATGCAGATGGATAACAGCTTTAAGAGGTTTTTCAAATGGAGAAGTAGCTACAGAACAATGTTATTCCCATAGCTGCTCTTGGACTACAGGGCAAGTTAAGCAGCATATTAAGTCATCTAAATAAAGGGGTGACATCATTCACAAGGTGGAACAAAGCAAGGTTTATAGATACAGAAAAAAGGCTACCAAAAAAACCCTGTATTTGGAAGGTTTGGTTTTTGCTATTTAATCTGGAAAATTATTGAAGACACTCTTAGTACAACTGCTCTGGATTTAGATTATTTGAGTAAAATTATTATAATACTAATTTCTTCTTCATCTAAGTGCATAGCTGGTCCAGCTGACTTGCAGAGTAGACTGACTCATTATAACATGTTTTTGTGAATCCTTTCTCACATACAGGCAAAACAAATTAATTTCAGGTTTGGCCAATGAATCAAAAGACACCTTCATACATTAGCAAAATTCATATGGGTTAAATAGAGATTTAAATGACAATTTCTAAGAGCCAAACAACACTTTCATATTTTCTCATATGTATTGTGACTTGCACTTAAGTGATTTGCAAGAATTTAATTGACCATATGGTAAAAGATAATATTAATGTACTATTGAATGAATTATAGGGGCAACAAACAAAACAAACAAAAAACAAAACAATAGATAGAAGGAGAAATAAAGGGAGGGGTTAATTCTGCCGGAGTATAAAATGTTTTGTAGTCTGGAATATAGCTGTAAGAAACAGAGAGCTTTCTGTTTTCTGTATAGATGTTTCACACACGATGAGTGAAATGCAGATGGATAACAGCTTTAAGAGGTTTTTCAAATGGAGAAGTAGCTACAGAACAATGTTATTCCCATAGCTGCTCTTGGACTACAGGGCAAGTNGGGTTTTTTTTTTTTTTTTTTTTTTTTTTTTTTTTTTTTTGAGGACCACCCATTAGCCTTGTATGCCCACTGCCATGCTCAAAAGTTAAATCTTGTTCTTGTGGAGTCTTGCCAATGCATTCCTGAAAGTAAGAAGCTTTTTGTTTTTAATAGTGCAAGGGCTTCATTCATTCTTTTTAACATCAGTAGGATACAAAAAAGGGGTTGCATGTGATTAAAAAATAAATGGGATTATAGAAAACATACTGTGCCACAAGCTTGAAGGCTTCTGAACAAGAATGTTGTGAAGGAACACTAGTCGCATACAGATGTAGGTTTGAGATGCAATGTTTTAGCTAATATTTTAAGATTAGCTAGAGTAAAAGCACCATGTAGTCAGGACTTTTAACATACTAGAGGAATCAAATATATAGATATAAACAAACAGAATGCATCTCTGCATTAAAAAAGTAAATGTGGTTTAAAGGAGAGTTTAAAGGAGACTTTTTAAAGGAGACTTACTGTCTCCTTTGGGATGTGGAATACAGTTCAAGTGTATTTACAGATATTTTTGGAGAACTTAGTTTGGAAGAAGTACTTAAAAATTCTCATGTCAGTTTGTCTTGCCTGTGAAATTTTCATTATTACCTTGCTTGTCATCTGTGACTGACTCCTTTGAGATGTTCTATCCTCCAAACAGTCTTCAAGTTACTTTATTTACCAAGGCCAGTCAACTTTTCTTTAAGCATTTGAATTTTTGTAATATTTTAGTAAGTTTGTTTTTTTACAGTGTAGAAAAGCAGTTCTATAATCTCCACTATGTCCACGTGTACTTGGGACATAATCATATAAACTACATGGTGCTATGTGAAATTTAACAATCACATTTTAGTTTTCTGAAATACGTCACTAGACTTTGAGCAGATCTTCATGACAAAAAGCTCTGACAACCATGAATGTGTAGGGCAGGAGACAAAAGAATTGAAGGACCCAGCTATCATTTGTCATAAATTTCAGAATAATGGTGGAAATAATGGAACTGTTGCCTGAAGTGGCCATCATATACCTCTGGAAAAGAACATCAATTAATTGTTTGGTTAGGGAATTCTCTGGTGTTAATCTACTTTCAACCATTTTACAATATTAGGGTTTGTATGGAGGTGCTTTATCTGAGTGTCACAAAGCTCTAACAATACTAATGAGACTAATGAGGCTGGAGGTTATTTGGTGGAAAATTTGATAATGAGCTATGCAGAAAGTAGTCTGAAGTTCGACAAGTGAATCTCATTTAATTATGAAAAGCAGAAAAGTTGCTGACTGTAAATAGAGAAAAAGCTGCTGTTAACAAATGCTTACTCTATGTTCAGACAACAAAGATAAAAATCAATGAAATCTGTGAGGAAGATCATAAATACTGACTTAAAAACTACATTTAAAAAGCAGATAAAGATGATGGTCTTCTGGAAGATTCCTCAAGTAAAGGAAGGAAACCTACTGACCTTCCTCAAATTCTGCTGTGCACTAGATCCCTACCTTCTTGTTTATGACTAGTCCGCTCTCATTGTTATTGTGTTCTCTGAACAGAAGACAAGGAGTAGCTGTCTTGTGTTTTGAAATGAAATAGGTTGTCCCATCTTGTCTAGGCATGTAATCCCAAAATAATTTCAGAACCAGGGATGGGAAGGTGTCAGGGAATGGGTACTGCACCGTGCAACATCAGGCTGGAGTCTGATCAGATAGAGTGAAAAAGAGGAGCAACTTATGGCATCCCCTATAGGTGCCATAAATCCTGGAAGAAGGAAGGATGCAGAGTTTGCTACTGGTGTGATTTTTGACAGATGGTCTAGGTTTATGTTCTGCCAAATTAGGCCAAGTTGCCATGGTAGATACTTCTGTTCTGTTTTCAGCACACTGCTGCTGTTCAAGTCTGAGTGTGAAGTCTTCTTTCCCAGACTGAGCGATTTTGGTGTGATTCACCTCAGAGGGAGTAGTGACTTGAAAATGCATGCAGAACTAAACAACACTGAAACTCCATGGACTGTTTTCCCCTTATCCTGACCCTCTATAACGCTGTGTGCTGTCTGGGTGAGATGTCTGCAATGAAATCTAACAGAAAAATTTCTGCTTGTGCAAATAGTCCTTAGCTGCTACATGAATTGTCAAAACTGTTCAGTGATAACATCTGCAGTGCTAATTTAAAGGCGTTTCAGGTGTGTTTACACATACTGTAATCATCCCTTTAACTGCAGTGTAAAGAGGTGATGGAATTAGACAGAAGAGAACCTGATCACTGTGAATATAAAGTAACTCTCTGTTTTTCTTTATAGACTCTAATTTCCTTCCTAATTCAGTGTTTTGTGGGGAGTAGCCTACAAATGGTGGATCCTGGAGTGCATACGCCTAGGAATTGGGACTTGAGAAGAATAAATCATAATTTCTAATATCAAGACCATGATGTAACATAGTATGTCTATTTGGAAAACCTGACATTACACTTCCTCTTTAGACCTGACCCGTTTGATTCCTATTTCTCCTAGCTTTCTTTGCTACTCCCCAAAGGTCTCATAAATGAATGCATAGTGAGTATTCTGTCACAGCACAAGATGCAGAGCATCCAGATGACTTGCAACTAAATCTTTTATTATGTTCCCCACTAAGTTCCATTTTTTCTGATTTTTTTATTGACTAGTTGATTTTGAAAAATATGGCCCCTTTTTTCCTGCTGGCTTTATTCTGTATTGTGAGTTTAGGTAAATTTATTTTTTTGTATATTTCAATGGGTTTTGATTTGTCTGGAGTACAGCCTTTTGCACAGAAATGTGAAAAAAGAAACCCTAGAGTTTGTATTTTTCTTATTTTTGGATTTTATAAAAGTTTTTAGTCTTCTTCCATGTGCAAATACTTTTGAAATATGTAAGCTTTTAAAAGAATCAACTAATTTCTGTCTAATCATGCAGGAGAAAGGCAGGAGATGATACCATGCCAATTTATATTTCTGATTAATATACAGATGTGTCAGAAAGAATCTCTCAAGTCCTCCATATAATCCTTGTTTTGGCCCTTTACAATGTGATATAATACTGGGGAATGGATAAAGGTATATGTGTGGTTTGGTACATGTATTTGCATAAAGAACAGTCTTTGTATGTCTGCCCTGTAGTGCTAAGTTCAGCTTAGTAACTCAGTTTCTGCCAGAAACTTCTGGTGTGCCATTTTCATGAAATCTGGGAACAAATTACTTCAAAGTACCAAGGCATATTGGTAGGCTGACTTGCTAAGTTGTCAGAATAACACACTGGCTTACCTTTTATTTCAGCAACTCATGATTCATTAGAACATCTTACTATATGCAAGATAGAGAATCCAAATGTGATTTCAAATTATTTTTTGAGTCCATGGATCTAAGTTTGACCTCTGAAATGCACAAGATGTTATAATTTTCAGTCGCAAAATTAGTTTTATGGCAAACTCACAATGAATGTGTGTTTTGAGTGGCCAAGAATGGCCAAGGTCTCTCTATTTCCAAAATCTTATCTATGTTTTGGGAAGAGAACAGTATAAAACAGGAAATTTATATGAAGTGCTTAGACAGAAATCCCAGAAAGATCAGGCTTCTTTCCTCTCTTTTTTTTTTTTGCCTGAATTTCTGACTTGTTAAATCCACCAAACAATAATTTCAGATCTATCAGAAGTTCCACATAATACTGTGATAATAAAAATATCATCCATTATAAAAAATTAGGTAAGCTGTGAAGAAATTAGTTTTTTTCAGATGAAACATTTCCCTCTAAGTTTCATTTAACAGCTATTTTATTTCCTTGAAGACTGCATGTGTGGGGTAGACTTGCTTTTGACATAATTGTAAATCAGCATAAGAGAAAAGGAAGACTTCCATTTGTTTGAAGAAAGATAAGTGCTTACATGTTAGTGAAAATAGACTTAGTCTTGAAACATTTGTACTAGGCACATAAAATGGCATCTTACACATACATCCTAATGTATTGTTCTCATGATAGATCTGGTTTGGGAAATGTGGCGTTTAGTGTGCCAACTTCATCTGGAGGTACCCTAACTATAACTTTACTGGGGAATTATTATCAGGTTTTGCTTATGATGGAAGAATGCAGTGTAAGATGCTGTGAATTAATGATATGTTACTAGAATATCTTTTGTAAGAACTATTGTTCTAGAAAACCTAATTTTTTTTTCATTTCAGTCTGGTTATAAAAAAGAATGAACTAGTTTAACGAAGTTGGTACACTTGTGAACATTTGAAAATGCTGTGGAGAAATCCTACAAATAGTAGATGTAAAGGATTTTTTTAGATCTTTTGAATGTGCCGGTCTTGATTTGTAAAAATGAAAGCAGCAGGAGTGTATTTGAAAATGAATTTGATGTTATTTTTCTGGTCCTGAAAATTATTCTACTGTCTCTTGATTCAGTGGAGGGTAACATCCATTTCATTCTGTCCTTCATTTGTAGATCTCATCAAGACATCTTTTTCTCTTTTCCCTTACAAAACCCATTTAATGCCCTCAATAATTTAAAAAGATGAGTGGTTTATCAAGCATTTCACTTTCCTTTTCCCTTGCTCTCTTTGATGTGTGCTTTGCAAGCTAATTCTTTATTGCAGTGTTTATAGATTCTTTCTCTTTGGTGCAACACTGTGATGTATATTACCCACAGCAGTTGCTTCTGGATGAAAAAGATATAGGGAGGAAGCCAGGAGATCATGAGCTTGGGGAAGCTTGTTGATCATAATTTGAGGCTCTGGATAGCAGTTTAATGTACCTCTTAGAGACACAAATGCACACTCACACACAAAACTCTTTCACAAGTCCTACAAAAAATGGTTCACAAGAGAAGAAAGAGTGCTAAGTCTGAAAAGACTGACAAAGACTGTAATTTTTCTCCTGTGAGATAATGGTTTGAAGCCAGCAGCAGATAAAAGATTGCCATAAGAATGGCTTAATTCCCCATCTTGTAAAAGGATTAGATAATTCAGACTCTTTATGGATTCCTTACTCTGGGAAATATATTTCCACTTTTGGTTCTCCTCAGAAATATCTGTGGAGTTTACTTATTAAAATGCACAAAGACTTGCATTCAGACATTTTGAAAAGGCAAACAGCACACAGAAGAGATTATTTTGCAGGCTGTGTTAATATGTAAGTTTTGCTTGGCAAGTGGATATTCTAGTATTACTAGCTGAAAACATTAGGGCTATGCATTACCTATTGATGACATGGAAACTTTCCACAAAAATCTTGAAGAGTGACTGGCAAATAGTGCTTTTAATTTGCAGAAAGAGAATGGATTTCAACCAAAATCCATTTTTTACTGCTGTTTTTATGAATTTTCCAATAATTTGCTGTGTTCTAGTGTGTAAACACTGAGAAATAGTGTCTTTAAGAAAGTGAGTGCAAAAGCAAGAAACTGACTGTGATTTGAATGGTATCAGTGAAAATGAAGTTATTTTAGATTAACTGTGTCATAGATCAGGATGAAACTCAAAAAATAAAATAGCTGTTTATCTCATATAAGTAGAAATTATAGTAATAAAAACATACTCCTTCCTGATAGCTTTGCATGTCTTCTTTAAAGTGGATTTGAAGGAATTATAAATCTCTGATGGGAAGCACACTGATTATGTCATTAAGTTTATATTCTTGCATTTTATCCAAAAATTGTTTTAAATATGTCTATTTATTCATGTAAACTTTTAGTTTAATTTTGGAAATGTCTCCCTAACTTGGCAATGTTCTGCAGGATAATCCAGTAGTCCTCGTGCTTCATTACTCTTCAATGCAGATGCTTCTGGTATTTTCGTGTATGGTAAAAACAGAAGCTCTGACACTGATTTCTTCATGCAACAAGGTGACATGCTCCAAAGCTTTCCCATTATTGCATCAGGTTTGAGAGGTTGGCAGCCACTCTCATTGCTCACCTAACTCATTATTTGTTAGAGGATCCTCCTCCAACAGATCTAAGACATTTTTCTTCTAGACTTCTTTGATCTAAAAATCATATAAACTTCTTTAAAAATCTAATCATCATTAGGAAGGTAGAGTATGTAGCTAAAGCTGATGAAGAGTTTTACCAGATAAAGAGTACTTTTGCCTGTATATTGTTTAATAATATTTATTTAATATAATTTTACCATTATATTAAATGTATATACTGGAATAAATGTATATACTGGAAAACCGACATCCTTTTGTCTCTGTACCTGTGAATACACTAAGAATTTTGCTGGCAGGTTTAACATTTTTATATCTGTAAAAATCATTAGTAAAACAAATGGAATAGGTCAGAAATTCCTGGCTTTATATTTAGGTGCTGAAAAAGCTTTGGATTTTACACCAATATAAAGGAGTGCAGAACTTGTGAAGACAGTAAATCAAGGTACATGAGATCAGAATTTGGATCAGTATGTTTGGGAACAAAGAATGAAGTAAACTCAACAGGCAAGTCAGGACAAATGATGATGAAGCTTGAAATACTCTAGCTGGTGTTGAGGTTGCTAGGGAAAGATGCAAGAAAATATTCAATATAACCTAAAAGTGTGTGGGGCCTTTCAGAACTGTTGTTGTCTGATCTCTGTTGCTGTTACTTCCCTGGAGTTACGTATTTGTTGCAGGGAAATTATAATTTAGTTTTACAGTGCTATCAGAGAGAGATGTTATATGTAGGCATAATGTTTTAAATTACAGAAAGGAAGCAGATGATTTGAAAGGAGAAAAAAACCTCGCAAAACGAACCAACCAACCAAACAAAGGAAGTCCAATAAGTAACATTTATTCTTTTCCTCATCTCTAACTGAAATTCTCTTTGGCTGCCAAAGAAACATCATTGTGTTATATGTATAGTAAGTTTCTTTTAATAAGTTAATGATATTCATTAATCTTTCAAAATGTATATTACAGTTCTTGATCCAAATTAATAACTGCTTCATAGAGAAACTAACTATAAATCACTGAAGAGCATAGTTAACCTTCTTTGAAATAATTAAAGCAAAGTAAGTGATTCAACAAATCAAAGTCTCCTTAATACGAACACACTACCTCTGTTTTTCAGAGAACTTTTGTCATTGTAGCCTTAAAAATTCATTTTGGCTGATCGTGAAAACAACTTTACTGTTCTTTTTGCTGCAAGATTTAAGAATTCTTTACCAACCTTTTCCCCTACTTCTCATCATATTTAGCTAAAATAAGTCAACTGAGTCTTCAGCAATGCAGATCAGGAACTTTCCAATTAAATGTGTGTTTATTCAGACTCAACAAGATTTAGCTGACACAGGGCAGAACAGAGAGAATGGCTGCAGGTGCAGTGCTCAAACATGTCATATCTTCCTTCCTCTTCAAAAGTCTTGGAGCCCCTGGTGGAATTCTTCTTCATTACTAAAAAGTCAGCAAAAGTATTTGTATTGTCTTGAAATAACAGATTTTCAGGGTTTCTTCTCAAGTGGAATTTCAAAGTTTCTGTTCTTCACCTCTAGGGAACATCGGAATTTGAGCACATTTATCCAGCTCTAGTTTGCTATTTCTAAAAATATAAAGAAGTCCTTAGTCATGTACCAGAATTTGAAGGCCAGCCATGTGCACAATAATTATATAACTGTAGTTGTTTATTTGGGGTTAAAGGAGATTTTGTCTAAAAATTATAACCCTTCTGCTGACTCATTTTTGAAAGGACTAGAATGGAATTTTGGTTATTTAAGCAACGTATTTCTGGAAGACTAGGTCAGAATAATATTAACTTAAATATAATCCAGATTTCTCTGTCTGTAAGTGACAATCACTCTCCTCTGAATTTGATTTGACACAGAAATTTCCTAAAGTGCAATCTCTACTATACACTAGCACAAGATAATTAATAATGCACATATTTTGAATTGGTATTCTACTCAAAGAGTAAATACTAGAGAGCATGTATCTCACTATGAGGTATCAAAAACATTTCAATTTCTCGGTTTTCAGAATACGTCATGTCTTCTAATTAGGCCCTGATATTAGAAAGTACCTATGCTTGTAATTAAGTGTTTGGAAGAAAGTCCTTGGAAGTATTATGTGAACTCCTTTTTTTTATTTTTCTTTTTAATTGTCCTATTCTGATTAAACATTAAGTTTAATTTAATCTACTACTTATTTTAAGCATGTCATACAACAACACTGTTGACAGAGGAGACAATCATAGTGTATGTCTACATGTAGTGCACTGGAGGAGTTCCTAGGTAGGAATTTGTCCTGCATCTGTACTTGCAGTCATGTACACAGGCAAGTATAGACATACCAATAGCTGCCCTCAAAGCTGGACTTAGATTTACCTCTTAAAAAAGTCCATTTTGCTGAAGAGTAAATGTTTTGTCCTCTTTTTGCATATCCTGATAGTGCAGGGGTAGAGTGTTTCTCAGCAAGTTTGCTGATGACACAAAGCTGGGAGAATTGGCCAATACTCCAGAGGGCTGTGCAGCCCTTCAGAAGGCCCTTGACAGGTTGGAGAGATGGGTAGAGAAGAATTGTCTGAAATACAATAAAGGCAACTGGAAGGTCCTGCACCTGGGGAGGAATAACCCCATGCACTATCACAGGGTGGGGGCTGACCTGCTGGAAAACAGCTCTGCAGAGAAGGAACTGGGGGTCCTGGTGGACAACAAGCTGCCCATGAGCCAGCGCTGTGTTCTTGGGGCCAAGCAGGCCAATGGTATCCTGGGGTACATTAGGAAAAGCATTGCCAGCAGGTCAAGGGAAGTGATCCTGCCCCTCTAGTCAGCCCCGGTAACGAGACATCTGGAGTGCTGTGTCTAGTTCTGGCCTCCTCAGTGCAAGAGAGACAGGGAGCTCCTGAAGCAGGTCCACGGGAGGACTGCAAAAATGACTAAGGGACTGGAGCATCTCTCTTATGAGGAAAGGCTGAGAGAGCTGGCACTGTTCAGTCTTGAGAAACATTGGCTGGGAGGAGAATGTCATCAATGCAATACAAGTTTCTGAACGGAGTGTGTCAGGAGAATGGATTCAGGCTCTTCTCAAGCAATAGGTGTCAAACAATAGGACAAGAGAAAAAAGGCAGAAACTGATGCACAGGAAGTTCCACCTCAATATGAGAAAGAACTTCACTGTGCACTGGAAGAGATTGCCCAGAGAGGTTGTGGACTCTTCTTCACTGGAAATATTCAAGAACCATGTGGACACAATCCTGGGCCATGTGCTCGAGGATGACCCTGCTTGAGCAGGGAGGTTTGATCAGATGACCTACTGTGGTCCCTTCCAACCTGACCCATTCTGTGAATCTGTGAATCATATTTTCTAAATCCTACTGCCAGTATGACTGTGATTTACACACCCACAAGCTTGTTTGTAGTGATAGGCCTGGTATAATGCTGCTACAGCGATCCTGTAGAATTTATTCAATGTCTTTGATCCTGATGTCCTTGACAGCTTTCTTGAAACAAATCCTACAGAATGCATTTTGGGGTCAAAGAAAATTGAAATACTTACTTGGAGGCTGTTTGCCTTTGTAGCTCTTGAACATCCAAGATGCAGCTGATAACTGAAACAATGGCCTCTGAGCAAGAGATCACACTAGAACAAAATGTATATGGAAAAAAAATGTTGGCTATCAGGTATCAAGGTTAGACTCCCAATAAAATAATTGATAGCTGAAATAATGTTTTGGTTAATAACTTAAGCAGTCCACAAAGTGTTAGTAAGGTAGTAATTTTTAGGTAACTCTTCTAGACCTTTGGTTCTTTCTAATCTGTGCTTATTTCTCCTTAAGATTTTTTAAGTGTTTTCATTTTAATATGGAGGCATCTTATGAATACTATTACTACTGAAGAAGAAATTGGAATCGTCCAAATAACAGAATTCTTTTGGCAAAAATTAGTGTTTGTGACTTTTTTGTTGCTTGAGTCACATGAGAATCTATTCTAATATGAATCTGTATGTAAGAAATACATAAATAAGTTGAAAATTGGATGCAAAAATGAGGCCCAGATATGTCAAACATTCACTCATCCCTAGCTATTTCTTCCTACAAAGGGAAGTCATATGAAATAGAGTTTCTGATTAGATACATTGGAAAGATTTTTTTTCTATATTCTTCATGAGGCAATGAACCACTTAAATTTATCTAAATTCTAAAATAAGATGAGAATAATTTCAGTTATGGAAATTATGGAAGCTCAGAATGGGAAGGTATCATAAAATCTTGAAAATTCTGATGGGAAAAGAAGCAGCTCCTACTTCCAGAGGTGGCTTTTATGTGGCTTGAATATAAGCAGAGAAGGTTGGAGTAATTTTCTTTTTAATTAAACATAAATAAACTACCAACATGGTTGCAAAGTAGAGTACTTCACTTCTGGTTCCTGCAATCCCGTGCATATCCTTGTAAGATTGAATATGTGCTTGCAGTAAACATGTGTATGCATGTAATGAAGGAGGACAGGTACATTTTATTGCAAAAGAAAATTATGTGATTTTTGAGATCTTCCTTTTTTTCACATAGTTATTTCATTTGCGATTTGTTTTCTCCCTATTTGAATATCTTTATGATAATGGCACAAAGTTGTTTGCTTTTGTTTGACTGTCAACTTTAGAAGAGCCTGTTTGACAAAGTAGGCTTTTAAAGAACTGGCATACTGGAAGCCACCTATAGAACTATAAAGGATTCATAGAAGTAATTTTGCAAATTAGGTTTACAGCTTCTAGGTTTTACATTTATTGCCTTGAGGAGTTTTGTATTCTATGGAACTGCCTCTTTAGGTAAGAAACATTATGAATTTACATTGAGCTTTCCATCATAAATAAACCAGTCTAGGGGCAATAAGGGGATATAAAGTAATTGGGGGTACGGGATGAAATGGTTTTGAGAAGTACGAACAAATGACATAAGGTCCAAATAGATTAGATGACTGTGAGAGTCATAAAATGTGAAATTCAGATAGGGCGGATATGGGGGTTCTGCTTGGTTTCAAAGGTTATTTCAAAGATTAGTGTAAAGCAGCTGTGGAGAGTAAGAACACAGAGTGAAAAGAACTTTTTTTTTATGAGATAAGTAATTTCTTTCCCCACGGTTTTACTTCAATGCATTTTTATGATTCCTAGGCTTTGCAAAATTGAATTGCATTTTTCTTATTCTTTTCATGTCTGAATAAATTCAAGGTAAGATAACCTTTATGTAAATGGCAGTTATATTGTATTAAAAGCTACAAACCATTTATTCAGAGCAGAACCTGTACTCACGATTCGTAAGTGCCTGAAGAAGAATGGTGGGACTCTTGGGATGCTTATTTACGAGAACAGATACGAGCATTATTTTTGTAAATTGCTGTCAAGGCATTGCAGTCAGCTGGTGCAGGGGGAAAGCCTGAAGACAAAGGCTGCCATAATTACTGTATTTTCCTTTTAAAAATTAAAAAAGGGGGAGGAAATATTCTTGCATGTATTTCCCTATCATGTTTACCTTGGCTAAGAGCCAGTTCTCTACCCAGTCAGTAGGATGACAGAAGAAAATAGGAAGTAGAAGCTTGCGGATTAAAATAAAGAGAGGGAAATTGCTTACCAGTTACTGTCATGGGTGAAAAAACTTGGGGAAAGTTAGTTTAATTCATTGCCAATTAAAATAGATTTAAGTAAGGAAAATCTAGAAGACGGATATTAAAACCGCACTTTTCCTTCTCCCTTTCCTGGGCCCAGCTTCATTACTTCACTCCAAACTCCTCTCCCCACACCCTGAGCAGTGCAGGGGAAAGGAGGACTACGTGGTTGTGGTCAGTTCATCGCAGCTTCTTTCTGCCCTTCCCTCCTTATCATACTTTTCACCTGCTTGAGTGTAGGCTCTCCCCACTGGCTGCAATCCATAAAAAAAATCTCTGTTGTGGACCAGAGTCCTTCCAGGACATATTCACCTACCTGGTGTGGGTCCTCTACAGGCTGCAGTGGATATTGCCTTTGGTGTGCACTCAGCATGGACTGCAGGGGAGTATCTGCTCTGGAGTGTAGAGCAGTTCTTCCTCTGACCTTGGCATTCCCTCTGCTGTTTCTCACTTTTTCTGTTCCCTTCTCTTCTGCCCGTGTGGCATTGTCTGCTCTTCATTATATTTTCTCCAAGGTGAGACTGAAAGATTCAGCCATGCCCTGCTATGGTTATTTTGGAGCCAGATGGAACCACCTGTGTCTGGTTCGGGACAGACCTGGACTCTCCTTGGGCAGACCAAGGCCACCCCTGCAGCCCTGCCACTGCCAACGCCTTGACAGGGACATCCAGTACAATCCTATTCAATTAAAGTATTTTTTAAGGTGGTGAAGGAAGCTTGCAGTTTCATATGTGCACCATACCACCAAACCCCCACTTTTGTTAAATAAGACTTACGAAAATACAGAAACTAGGATTCAGTTAGCTATGAATTTCTTGGAGACCAGTTTTGTTTACTAGACAGTCTGGAATGTCACGATTGAACTAGGGGTGTGGGTTTTTCAGTAAAGCTGCTCTTTTAATTAGGACAATGTTATGAGTAGGGCAGTTAGGGATAATAGTCTTCTGTGTCTTATCTATGGAATATGATTACAAATGTTTTTATTGCATTTTTCCACAATTTAGATTGCAAGGGGATAATTTGGCAGAAAGGCCAGAAGATGTGTCTATGGTATCTCAGATATCTGAGCCAGCAGTGTCAGACCCTGATGGTAAGTTTGCTGCTCATAAAAATATCCCAAACACCAACATCTCAAATTTAAGAGTAGAGGTTATGTCTGTAAAAGTTCTAGAGAGTGTTCCTGTGCATTTGAACTCAATAATTTATACTTTGAATCTGTTTGAAAAGCCACTAACATGATTTTGATCATGGCAAATTAGCACTTCAGAATATCCTAGGCATATTTTGAGAGCTGCCTTGGGCCAGAATTTGTTCTGCAGGGACAGTAGTATGTTAGTATGTTAGTTAGTATGTATGACAGTAGTATCTTAGTAGTGTGTTAGCACATTATTCTGGATGTAAAACAGCTTAATAGCATAGACATAGGCTGTTCATTGCCAGTTGGCTTCTATGCCAAAGATCCACGTAATTCAAAAATATACAGCAAAAATAAATGATTTATATAATCGTTCTGAAGGGCATTTTTTCTCCTCATGCAAACTTGATCATAAGTTGTGCTAATCTGCAGTTGGGACACTCAGACGTATTTCAATTTCTGCTCAGGTTTTGCAGCAGAATAACATCTGAAATACTGGAAAAGGCACTTCCTAAGTGATATCTTTCCAGAGAATGCCCTGCTTTCCTATGAAAGATAAAGTTAATTAAGGTTAACTTAATCTTAGCTGTCACTGGGACAGAAAGAGAAAGCAATAGAGGTTTGGACAGAAAATCTGCAAAGATAAATCTTTCAGTCCATTCCCTTACTGTTGGGCTAGCCAAGTGTAAGAATTGTAGGGTTTGCTTTGCAGTATAGTCTTTAGAAGCCACAGACAAGTCAGCTATGTTCATCAATTAACACAAAAAAAGAGTAGAATTAATTTTGGGGTTTAATTATCCTACTAATTGTCTGCTATTTAGTGCTATTATGTGTGCTATTAGGTATCAGGGAAACCTGAGCTTTCACGCATTTCTCTTGCCTCGTTTGTAAACCAACCATTAATCACTAGTATGTCTTTAAAGATTAATTTTTTGAACTGGTTTTGTGAGAATGCATGGTTTCATGCAGTCAAGACATTGGCTTTTCTTTTTATCTGCCACTGATCACTTAATTAAAGAAAACCATAGGGGACTCAGAATCTCAAAATATGATGTCCTTACAATCATCGTGAAGATTCTCAGCAAGAGATACTTTCACTGGTGACTTCATTCAAGCCCTGTGAAAGGAAGGCAAAATTCTTCTGTTATGAGAATAACTCCCAGAAGGGGAGGTGGTGGTAAGGGAATATGCAGACCTGAGATTATTGCAGTAAAAGCAAATAGTGGAGTAAGACATACATATGGGAAAAAGTTTTACAGTTCATGAAATTATTTGTTTTGAACAGATCCCATCATTCTTTTTAGTTTCCTGCGTACCCTTGTTCTTTAAGTGAAAATATCGCTAATTTGCCATGCTGTCTTCTGAAATTGTAGGCTTCAATAAAATAGCTGTTGCTAAGTGGCAGAGGCACCAAGACTAAAAAAGGTGAAACTGTCGGAAGGTTCTGGATGCTGTGTAATGTTGAAGCTGGGTCTTTCATGGTCATAGATTATGGAGCACAAAAGTGCTCTAGCTGTTGTAACTTGGGCCACTTCATATGCTTCTGAATCTTCTGTAGTCAGTATGCCTATAGAGAAAATGGAAAAGTCTTTCTCTAAGAAAAACCCACCTTCAATAAAATATAGGGAGTAGAAGTTAGATAGGTAGATGGGACAATGACATTCATGTTATTACAAAAAGTCATCTATCTTATATGTGTGAATATACATGAGCCTGTTAGTCATATAACTAGATTATATCAAAGGTAAAAAAACTGAGACCAACAGTAAGGTAATGCCAAATTTCTGTCAAGAGTTGCTCTCGTAAGTGTTCAGCATTTCAAAATGTATGGGTTTGGGTTTTTTTTCTTGAAATGTTGGCTAGTAACACATTTTCATTTGTAAAAACCCACAGCTGGATTCCACAAGTAGGCACAGACTAGAAACAGGCACGGAACTCGGGAAACTGCTCATTTTATCAGTCTTTCTTATAAATACAGCACATTACTTGCTTCTGTGCATCTGATATGTGTTTCGAGTAAATATGTATAGGAAGATGATAAAAGAGACTCCTAAAGATATTGTTAAAAAACACTAAGTAACCAAGGCATTGTTGCACTAAATTTTTAGTTATGTATTATATAATGAAAAAGCTACTAACAGGCTTCATTACTAGGTTTATTTGAATTTATTTTCTGCTGTTGCTTATCAGTACCAATTACCATAGTGAGAGAAAAATACATTAGAAAGCGCTGGTGCAAACCATTCGTTCAAGAATATCCAAGCAATGTGCTGATGCACAGTGAAGTTCAGGGTAGCTGTCTTTAGGTAATGATCTGTTTTTGGGTTACTGGGAAATTGTTGTTATGTCTGGAACACCTCTCCTGTGGATTTCAGATGAACTAAGTTCAGAAGTAATTGGAAGCACATCTGATCTAAAGCCCTTATAAATAAGCCTCACTTGAAGCAATTCCACCTAATATAGTTAATATAGTAGCTTATGTGCAGCATCAGATACTATACTGCTTCCACTGGCAATCTGGATCTGGTTCTAATTAGCCACTCTACTGACTTCCCTGTAGTATAATCCAACTGAATTGGACAGAATTATGTTTGATCTAAGTATTAAAATGAGATAGGAATTAGGTCTCAAGATTGAAGAGCATAAGACACTTTCAAGTTTCAGTTTCTTTTCACTTTCCTAAGCTATACCTTTCAAAAATGTTTCTCTTTTCCATCAGACTTAACAGGTAAGAACTAAGGGAAGAATTTAATAGCTAGGTTCTTGACTTTGATTAGAAGCAGCAGTTTCGGTAACTGCACAATAAACTTCCCCTGTAGATGCCAAGCCTGTCAGGTTTGTGTCTTGGGTCAGTCCTCCACTGAGCCCTGCTCTTGTTCTGTAGAGGTAGATGGGGAGAATGGCTGATGCCTCAAAAGATAGACACTTCGACAGAACTGATCCAGAAAAATCGATGTCTGTCAACCTCCAGAATGTTTTTCCAGTTGGGGGGATATACTAGTGTGTTTTTGGTTTGGTTTTTGGTTTGGTTTTTTTATATTTAAAAATAGTATCACTAAAAGATAATTGTTCATTTACTCCCAGTTTCCTGTAAGTACCATAAGACCTTGTTTCACTTGTTTCATTCTCTTTTACTGGAAAGTATCTTAAGCTCTTCATGAAGCCATGATATAAGGCAGCAAAAGACTTTTATGCATACTTTTGAAAGGAAGCTTAAAATGCAATGACTTACTGGGCAGTAATCTCTTAATATAGGACAAAAGAAAAGTGTAGCGTTTCTAAAACGCTCCTCGAATTATCTGAGAAAAGTTGTTTGTATATGTTAGTTTCCTTGCAGTGTATATCCAATGCCACACATTTCTGAGATGTGGGCAAAGATTTGTTTCTTTTTTGACTCTACCTGGAATAATACAATTGGAGCAGAAATTATAGATTCTATGGTACTACACCAATGTGTAAATATAGTATTTCCTATTCTATTGTGCTATTAGATCCACAGCTCTGCAGATTATATTGTGATACATAATACTTAGCTTGGTAAATAAATTTTACTAGAGCAAATTTCACATCAGCAGTTCATCCCTATCGAACAGGAGTCACTGGTTTTATTAGTTGCAGTCAGACAGTAGAAACTTGAAAAAACTTAAAAGTATTGCTTCTACATAGGTGTGGTGGGTTTTTTTGTTTGGTTGGGTTTTTTGTTTGTTTCTTTTTTTTGTTTGTTTTTGTTGTGGTTTGTTATTGTTGTTTGATTTGAGTTGGGGTTTTTTTTCCCTTTAAAGTCAATACAGTAGAAAGTTCAAAACAGGCATTAGGATGTAGAGGCATAGTTTGAAATTGGGGATGTTCAATAGATATACAAACATGAAACACATATGGCATTATTCCAGATGGAACTGCATGACCAGGGTAAAAAATTATGGATGCAAATATGTGAGAGCTAGGATTGAGAACTAGATAATGCAATGGCAAAAATGTGGCATTATTTCCCAATTCCTGCACAGTTCTCTGATCACAACTTTGTATCATCAGCACCTCTTCTTCCTCCACTTTCACTTGTATTTTCAGTGAATGTGGTAACCATAGTTTCTATATTTCAATATAGTCTAAGATACAAATCAGGGTCTGGAAACATGAGGCCCTCCCTGCTGACCTTCTGAATGACAGTGGAACCTAGGGAAGATCAGGATATCTTGTTTTCCAGGGCTGCTCATGCATCTAGCAATGTCAGGCCAAGAGTGAAACTGCATAGCATGTTGCTTGGAAATTGCTTTCTCTGACATGGGTGCATAAAATCTGTTTTAAGTCATTGTGTATGCATCACAGACACATTCTAGACTTCTCACAAAATCCTGTCATATTACAAATGTGGTAGTATAGGCAAAAATTATAGCTTGCATGGCTTCTAAATGTTGTCTAAATTGACCTGAGCATTTAACTTCAAGGATTTTAATTGTATTCTAATTAGTTTAACATAGTTAATTAAATTTAATTTTATCAATTTTATTAAAGCTGAAGATCCACTACTCACTTGTGTAAAGGACAAACAGTATATAGTTTTACTAGTAAAGAACCTACAAGAAACCTTGGCAGCTGAAGGAAGCTTGCTTGTCACTCTAGTCATATTAGAGACATTGTTCCATGTTGCATTAAACTTATAAAGTAAAATCAGACATAAAATCAGAAATAGATTACAATCCATTGAAGTGTAACTGAAAAGTGGTGCATTTACAGTTGCCACATTTACCTTCCCAGCAGTTAATTATAGGCATTTTATTTTCAAAGAGACTAATGCTAACTTAATTAGAGTGATTTACTTTTCTTCTACCTCTTTGGAACAGCTCAGGTACCTGGGGTTGAAACACTTACAGAAGATATTGATGAATTTCAGAGTGCCTCTGAAGTGGCAGGATCTGTAAGTATCTTCCATTATTGATACTCCTTTAAAAATTTGTAGTTTTAAAGATTCAGAAGAAATAGATTTTGCATAAAGGTAACAGTTGTGCTTGCCAACACTGCCATCCTAGAGAGAATAAAACTAAATGACATAATCCTTCTGAATTTTCAGTGCACTGTTTTAACTTTTTTTCCTTCTAGGAAAGGTGATATTTTGAAATATATTATTATAATCTCCTACAAAACCATAAGTTGTTACATTTACACATATAGCTCCCATTGAAAGTGCAGTCATTTTATAACATGTCTGTATGTTTTTAAATGTTCATCAAATATTTATTTTACCAGGTAGTACTCAATTTTACAAGTGGAAGAGAACAAAATAATTCAAAATCTAAATTTCATTATGAAATATGAAATTATAATATTTCAATATCTTTTTTTAACATTTGCTTGAAAACTAATAAACAAAAGGTGTCTAGTTAAAATGTATGACTAGTTTATATATATATATATTTTTAAAGAATGCAACATTAACCTTGATAATATTTACATCAGTTGTTTTATTTTGAAATTTAAGAGTGTCTCTGCAGATACATAGTTTACAGGAAACATAGCCAGCAGTAAAATAATTTTTAAAAAGTACATAATAATAATTTTCATGGTAGTTGTATTGCATCAGGAGTTTGGATATAGGTTAAACCAGGGATTAGTTTTTTCTAAGACAAATAACTTGACAATGGTTGTTTGTTTTTGCAAAATTTTAAGCAGGTATAAGTTCAGCCATTGCAGTGGTTTATACTGGTTTATAGCACACTTTAGGGTTGATAAAGTGAAAAGAAGGGCTCAGTATTTGTTAGCTAAGGAAAAGGGGCAATATAGAGAAAGAAGAAAAATGGCAATGTAGACTGGTCCTACAGTCTTTCAGACATCTAATTAAGTAGTACTAATAAAGCTGGATAATATTGAACATACAGTATTTCCAACAAGAGTTATCAAAGCAGTTGACAGATATGGCATTCTAGGTCAATTCCTAAAGCTCTTTGAGAGTTTGGGGTGTGAGAACCTCAAAGAGCACTTGCAGATATTGGACAGAAGGGGTAAAGAGTAGAACTTTAGCTGCCATTGCTTGGAGCTTCTTTCTGAAGCCTCCTTCTGCTTCACACCACTGAACAGAGGGATATAATAAATTTTGCAGCAGTTCCTGAACCCACACTTCCTTACTGATTTGAACCTGGAGCTGTCAACTTTGATTTATCAGTTCTGCAGATGTGTAGCATAGGGAAAGAGCAATAAATGAATTGAATTACACAGAAAAATAGAACTGCAAGGAAAACAAAAGATCTTTATGGTTATTAGCAAAATCTTGTTACGGAAATGTACAGCCTTCAACTGAATAGTTTTATATGTATGGTCTATGTGTGAACACTTAGGAATGAACAAACAATATGTACCTGTGTCATTTAATGCTTTGCTAGTTCCAGATTTAGTTAAGGTTGCCTGGAGAGGAGACTGCCAGAGGCAGTCAGGTTGCCTGGGCTGTGTTCTTTAAAGCCACACTGGCTGTTTGTTTGCCAGTGCTTCAAAAAGAAGACAAGCAGTTGCTGCTATTGCTCTGCTTGCCCATCATCTCCTCGAGGCAAAAGCAGCTCGCTTCACTTCTCCCAGCTCTTGGAAAACTACTTTGCCTAAGTTTTTAAGGAGACAGTTAGTGTTAGTTCATATGCTTTGGGATGTTTTTGTGGGTTTTTGGTGTTTTTTGTTTTAAACTTCTTGCTTAAATAGTACATAGCTAGACAATTTTGTACTTTTCTCTCTTTAAGTAAGATGCAGGTATCCAGCACTATGTTTGTCTGTTAAAGTATATCCACAAAAAGAAACAAATAATCCAACTGTTCTTGTTGCCTTTTAGGGCTCTGAAGGAGAGATCTGTTCCACGGTCCCCTATTAACTTTCAGTGAAACTTATTCTTTGACAATCTTGACATATAAAATATAGAGATAAAACTGAGGTTCCTTATAGGAAGGCTATGAAGGTAAATGCTTTCTTGCAATGGATTTCCACAAATCCTTCAAAGCAGTAGGAAATATGCCTGTAAAATTACTTCAGAATTGATATCAAAATACATTCTGATGAATTGAATGATTTTCAGATATTACATGAAATACAACATGAGAGAAAAATAAGATGTTGATCAGACATTTTTCATAAATTGGACAAATTGGTTCATTGCATTCACTTAAATGTGCATATTACATGTAAAAATTCCTAATGTGGTTCAAGGTGTGCAATGTTTAATATTGGTACTGCATTCCAATAGGGTAATTTGAGTTCGTTGCTAGTTAAATGGATAATATAATAATAATATAATATATTATATTATATATTATAATATAATGATAATAAGTTTTCTCTACTAATGTGTATTTGACAAATTTTCCTCAAAGGTGCCTTGGCCTCTAGAGGATAAGTGCTTTTAGAAAAATTGTAGTGTTAAGTAGAAAGAGTTATGCATAAGGATATTTAGAAAAGAACTGTGTGGGTTCCTTTTTTGTCATGTCCCATGTATGAATCCACATGTAAGATCTTTGATGTAGATACTTAAACAATTTGGATGCTAGTACTCGGAAGAGATAGGCAGCATCTATGTCTACAACATGGTTCATGTAATTTATACTACAGTTATATTATAATTTTCTTGTAGCATTGTATATGTTTACGGTTCTATTTCTGAAAAATCAGGAAGTTTTTGTAGTTAGACCATTTTCTTTAAGCTTTTTTAAAGAATCTTTTGGAACACTTTATTTTTCCTGAAAAGAGTTTAATATTTGAAAAACTGAGAACTTAGATTTTCCATCCTGCACAATCTCAAACAAGGCATTCTAAATGAATGAGTAAAGCTGGCAAAAAGCTGGTTGAAGTATTTACAAAAATCAGCACTTTTCCCAAGTGTTTTTGCAAGAATTCAAAGTGGAAGCAAGCATTCAAAACATCCATAGAGATCCTAATTTACTCTCTGGCTCATTTTCTGGCAAATATTTAATATAGGGAAAATTGCTGGGGAAAGTGCAAAAGATTTTTCTTGAGATATTTTCAGTGTGGTGAACTGAGTCCTCTTTTACTTTGTTTTGCAAATGAGTTTTATAAATATTTGGCTAGCAAGCTTTAAGAAAATGCAGAAGTGGTACTATGAAAAATTTAGGTGGGCTGGAATTCTAGAAGGCATGGAAAAGCAAGGTATCAGGGGAAGTTACTAAATTTACAGTGACTAATAGAGAGAAGGAGGGCATATGCACTGAGCAGATCACATTGAGTAGCCTTTGCCTTCCCCCCCAAGTTGCTTCTTTTGCCACCTAGATCACACAGGATTCATGCTTAGTTGTTTTTTTTGAAGTGAATCTTTGCATTCAGTCATCTTGTTTTACATGTGCACATAAAAAGGTATACTTTTCTTTGCAAATTATACATGTAAGGCAAACCAATCCAAATGTAACAGAAACTGGAAGAAAAAAGTTGTTATTACTGTGAGAAAAATACTGTAATAAAGTGTTTTGATAAAACTGTTTTGTTTTAAATAAATTTTTTCCTGTTTTCACTACTACTTTGGAACTTTTCATTTGCTTTCATAGTAAGAATGCAGGCATACATTTTCTGTGATAAATGCATAAATTCTTTAATGATAATTCAGTTTGTGAAAAGACTTGAGGCTTCATGCACAAGGAAAAATTATGTTTTTATTCTTGCTACCAATATAAGTTGAATACAATAAGATTTTGATGATATGTGATTTAAATTTCTTTTGTAAGAAATTTTCATGGCTTTTCCCACTAATTTCCCTTACAACAATACTAAGAAACAACTTGATTACTTGTACAAGTTTGAGTATAATCAACAGCTCTAAATAACCCAAACTTCAGTATTTAACTAAATCTATCCATTATTTCTTTGATTGGGGTCACTGTTTAGCACTTAGCAGGTTATTCATTAAAATAATTGTTTTAAGGTTGCACTGCCACACCAGAAACATCTTCTAGGTAGTATGAATTATGAAGGTCATCATTATATATTATACACACAAAATTAGTGTGTTCTGATACAAAAGTTTTCAAATCCAAGCTGAATTTTGTAAGTATGTGGAAATTCAAGATCTACAGTTGAAATTTTAAATTTTAACTTTAAATTTTAAATCTTCTATAAAAATAATAACAGATAATATTAGATTACTGCAACTCTTCCACAGCTAGTAAAAAAACCCTCATATGCAAATGTTTAAGTTTAACCACTATAATGTAAATTAACAGTACAAGATCGCTAGAACATAATAGTGTGGTTGTCAGGAAATAAATTATAATTCCTGAGAGTAGTTAAGCAAGTGGTTTGAATTACATATCTTGAATCTCTTTGGTTGAGACCTTCCCTATGTAAAACAAATTCCATAAAATAGACATAACATCTTCTACATACGGCTGCAAAATAAAACATTCTTATTTTTAAAATTATCTTAAAATTTAAAATTATCTTTTTCTTTGGAGAACACCTTAGAAAATTTATCATTTCTTATCTGCTGATTTTCTTTTTGCTGATATTCTGTTACATATTGCAAAACTTGAGCCCCCCTGAGTGTCTGCCTGACCTGTGTGGTCCATGGTGGCACTGCCACATCCCCCTATCCTGAGCTCCAAGGATAAGGACTACTTCCAGAAAGGCCTCTGCTTCTCACAATTTCGTCAGCCCCATTGGCAGGTGTTGCACGCAGCATCTGCTTGTGCTTGTGCTTCCAGGGAGATTTAATACGGGCAGGCAGGAGGGCAGATTTCTTCTTGAGTGAAAATACTCTTATTAGAAAATATTTAATTCTCTAAAATGTAATTTAAATTGAAAGAATATTCTGAACTTTAGAAAAACATATTTAAAAAAATCATTGAGTGCCTTGTTTTTACCTGTCTAAAATTTTGGGTTCTTGGGCATGACAAATTCAGAAATATTAATCCAAATAACAGTAAATAAAACAGAACTGAAGTTTAGAAAAAATTATTGTGGTTGCATTTCAGAAACTGAAACGAATATGATTCCCAGGTGTCTGCATATGTCCTGCTTCCCACTTGCCTGTAAACAAAAAAGCTATGTGTAAGTTAACTTAAACTACCATTTTTTGTCTAAGATTTAGCGTGAAATGTACTGGCTGACTGCCATGGGAAGCAAAAAGCTTGTAATTTCAATTACATGGTATTTCAAGTAGAACAGGCCCTAACGTGGAAGGTCGGGATTACAGGTGGCAGCTGATATTGCAACAGAGCTCTGAGAAGGCTTATTATTTTTACTGTATCAAAGCCCTGTGTTGACTAGCTCACCTCACATCCTTGAACAGCCTGTGAAAGCTGAAAGTTTAAACATTTGGTAAACTCAGTACAGAAAGTACATGTTGTGTGTACACAAGTACAGTTGAATCTTCAAACAAAATATTGTACAGAATTTCTGCTGCCTGCATAACATCTGTACTTGCCAGCTGCTTGGTTGGAGTGGAAGGGACATTTGCAAAAAAATTGTTCAATAAAGAGGGAGGATTTTTTGTATGTGGAGGGATCTCTGTCAAATATATCTATTTAAGATATTTAAGAAATTCAGCAAAGAAATGGTAGGTTATACATGAAAAGCACAGTTGTATTCTTTCCATTTTTATCTTCTGAAGTTACCGATAAAATTTTCACTTAGCTAGCAAAACTATCTAGAAGAAAAAGTACAATAAAAACACATTGCATATACTTACATATACTTGGCAGGAACTAATTAATTGGGTTTACCTTGTTTTCCTCATTTCATTGTGATCATTCAGTTAAGACAGCCTTTAAAAATGAAGAAGCAGTTTCTCTTCTGAGGTGAAGACTGTTCCCACATCTGAAAAGAGATTGGTTGTGCTTGGATATGCAGGTGATTACCTGGGTGTTTTACTCTGAAACAAGCCAAAATGACATAGAAATATGTACTGCAGAGTTTATTAATACTTTTTATGGCCAGCAAAAAAGAGTAATTTACATTCCAACAAGTACTTGATTTCCAGGTGATGTAGGTGAGTTGGAGCTCTTACTCTTGGTCTTAGCTATTCTGAAATGTTGTACCTCTGTGGGACTCCCCACATGTCAGTGGGTATTACACAGCCCATGTCAATTCAGCTCAATGGTGAGATCAAGATATTCACATCTACACTGGTGGTTTTTTAGGGATAAAACCTGTACTGTGTAACATTGGGCTGCAGATTGAAGCACATACAGTGATCTTGAAAAACCTTTCTGAAACTTATTCATGGCCTCCTTAATTGTACTTCTGTTACATTGTGGCATTGCCAGTAATTTACAGTATGTTCCAGAAGTTTAGAGAATCAGCTGTGAAAGTGATTATCTCTGGCCTTATTGTTTGTAATTTTTTATTTTATTAGTAATTTGGCTAAGGGACTAAGGAAAAAAGCATTAATGAATGTGTTATATGTGAAGAAATGACACTTAAGAAATGGACCCATATTTGACCTTAAAAGTTGATAAAGGTTTTTTCAACATATTTCTGGTGCAGAGAGACACTGCCTCCAAAGTTTGAAGGTGATGAACAGGGCCCAGAGTTGTTTCTACAAGTTAGAAAGATAAAGAATGTCTTACATGGATATCCTCCTACTTAGGTCTTGTTAAGCTTGTTAATGTAAATAGGCCTTATTAAATTTTGTGTTAATATTTATAAAGCTTAATGAATAAGTAAGGGCAGCGGTAGTTTGGAAAATGCTGAGACAATTGGGAGGACTCATGTACATACTTCATACATACATGCTATATTTTTCAACTACTTTCAGTCTGCTGTCATTATTATTAATAACTAAGTTAATTGATATTAATGTTTTATCTCTGCAGTTCTTGGCCAGGAGCCAAAGGATAGGTTTTGGTGAAGTAGGATAAGAGTGTTTAAATTAATCGCTTGCAAGACTGAATCTCTTTCTTAGGTGGCATATCTGAACTGCTGCTGTGCATCCAGTGGAGAGAAGGGGCACCAAGGAATTCTGCTAGACCTGTACAAGTTCATTTATCCTTGCATTTGAATTCACATGCTTCCAGAGATTTCTTGATAACATCCCCTAATTTCAGTTTGTGTTTATCTTTTAGGAATAAGGCTGTTGCATAAATTGTGTCCTGTAGACACTGAAGACTTCTGTCTGTGTTTATGCATTATTCACCTAGATGAACTTACGCTTTCAAAATATTAAAAAATATTTTTCTATATACAGTGTTATTTAGAAATATATAAAAAAATTACCTGTCCCTGCCTCCAAAAATGCTGCTTATAGCCCTGAGATAGCTAGTTTCAGAGAAAGAACAAAAAATGGTTACAGTACAGTTTTAATGTCTTAATAAACTCTTGTACCCTTTTTTCCCCCGATTATTCTTTTTCTATCAAGTAAGCAGTTAATTGAAGGTACTGTTATAAGCACATGATTTGTCAAGAAACAAAATTGCTAATATTAAATATCTCATCTTCCATAATTACTTGGGCAATAGTGTTCTGGTCTTTTGTGAAGCTATTGCCTGACAAAATGTCATAAGTTTATGATATTATATAAATTAGAAAAAAGCACTGGAAGCAGTACAATACTTGGGGGAAAAATTCATCCAAAGTTGTCTCATTAGTTTCACAAGGTGTTGTATCTGTGTATCTGAAAGGGAGTATGTAATGACAGAGACTGAATATATGCAAATGTATTTGTTTTAAATCACATGCAAGATTAGTATTTATTCTTGGAAAGAATGTATACATCTATGCAACATCCAGAGCTGAAAACAAACTTGTATGATGTGTATACCTGCCTTTGTCTGCCTGTATGTGCTTTTACTTGGGCATATCTATATGTCTTACATCAACTTATATGAGATTTAAAAACCTGTCTTGAAACATACAAAGGTATTGCATACATTTGATGAATTTTGTGATTTGAAGTCTCCTAATTAGAAATAATTTAATTTAAAGATTACTCGTGCATTTATAAAAGTCTAAAACACTATCATGATGACTACCATTAGGGAAGCATTTTTCTCCATTTATGTTAGATTCTACTAAGACAGTAGAGAGCTTCCTTTATTTGTATGTGTTTTACATGGCTACTGTGCATAAAGGAAAGTACAGTAGAGGAAAATGCAAAAGGTAGGAAAAGAGAGCAAAGGTTTGTAGAAGAGAAAGATAACTCCGTTTCATTTCCAGAAACTTTCCTAGGACATGTAAAGTGAAACTTTCTCATCAGGCTAACCTTTGGAAATTTGTCTTCTAAGGAGGTTAGGGAGTTACTGAAAGATGATAACAATTTGCTATGATAAGCTTCAATAGTCCAACTTAAGAAATTAAACGAGCAGTTTGGTCTTCAAGTATAGCCATGGACCACTGACTAGTTTTTATTCCATCTTTCATCAGAGTTGTATTTATGAATGAAATTATATACTTGAAAAAGAATTAATCCTCATAACCTTGGGGATTTTTTCCTCATAGACATTATTGAAGTCCTGCTGTTTTCTCCCAGATGTGAAAATACACCCTGTCAAATGGGTATAAAAGTGTCCTTTTTCCACTACAAAAATCTGAAGACAGTATATCTAAAACCAGATTGAAACTTAAAATATTGGAGTTCTCTTACAGGTTCTATTCCCCTTTCCCATCTCTTATTTAGTTTTGTTTATTTCAGAGGAATTGATCACAGAATAAAATAGTCTTCTGTTTACAGCTAGATATTGGGTAACTAATATACATTTGAAATAAGCATTTAAGAATGTGAGTATTTTAATAGAGATTAATATTCTGTAGTGACCTCAACAATACAGATTATGATTTGGATGAAGAATCCACAATGAGGACCCAAGTGACATATGCTCAAAATCTCTTGGGGGAATAAGTGAATCAAGTCTAGTGATATATTTGAAATAAATGTGTTTGAAGGTCAGTTCACTTCTGAGTAATTTGCTGTTTTATTCAGCTATTCCTGTGTATTTTCCTAGAATTAAATATGAGTAACTTTAACCAGAGCAGAACTACTGTAAAAAACTATTGGCAAATTAAAAAAACTGTTCTTAGTGTTCTAAAAATGTTATGAGTTAATAAACCATTAACTCGTAATAAGAATTATCTGCAGCTTCAAATTATTTTGTATGCTATTAAATATGACTGGGTTTTTTTGCATAAGCATGAAAAGCGTTATCGTGTAGCTGTTGCTTTGTATGAATCTGTGTTAACATTTTCTAAAGATGCATAGTTCACAATGATCAATAGCGTACAAGACAGTGTTTATTTGCAACAGATTAAAAATTATGTGAAATATATCCCATATAACATTTTACTTCTGTAGAACTTTTCTAAAAGGGAAGGCAGCTACAGTGTTTTATTTAGTGCTTGTGATTAAAGCAACTTTTTTTGTGACTAGAGATTATATCAAATCTGTGTTTTCATGTTCATCCTTTGAACTGTTGTACACCTTTCCCTATGACATGAGAGTCCATCCAGAAAGGTACTAAGAGATGCAGCTCCAGCCTGACAGACTGTGGAGCAGCAGAGCCCTGTGAATGAGGCCACCAGTTTGGGTCTCTCTCCTCTGATCAGTCACTCTTCTACCTAAAATTAACTCAGCTTAATGTCCTTGAAACTATGACCTCTCTCAAAATTCTCTCAAAATTTGCTTGATGTTTACCAAAAGATTTAAAAATTAATAAAAGGTGAATGACAATGAGACCATTGCATCAGCCTTTTTTCTATAGGAAACTTGGGAAATCAACAAAACCCCCTACACTACAGATGAATTGTTTTGGTGAGATAATAATGCAAAAATTATTTCAGATCAGCTGCTAAGAATTATTTAATTAATGTTTTTTTTGTTTTTATGACCAAGGCTTGCACACTTGCTCATATATCTTATGGTGTATTTCTGTTGTGGTTTTAAGTAGCCACAGTTTTTTATTAGCTGGGGCGGGGCTAGGAGAGAGCCTTCTTTAAGAAGGTGCTGGAGTTTTTCTCTGCTCTAAGCTAGTCAAGGTCAGGCAACAACGCCTCTGTGATAACATATTTAAGAAGGAGAAGAAAAAATAAGGTTCGCAGAACATCATGGCGGCTTAAGAGAAAGGAGGGTGGGAAGTTTGATTAACACCAAGGTTGGAGAGAAGAGAAAGAGAAGATGCCTTAAACACTGAAATAGGGCCCCAGCAATCTGTGAGGAATCATAGGAGCGAAGATTCATCTGTGAACCCGTGGAAAAACTGGAAGATTTTTCCATGCTGGAACAGAGAAATGCTGGAAAAGA
>WEIV01007682.1:3362-13920 GCA_013390005.1 Calyptomena viridis | reverse complement strand
TCCCCTTCTCTGAGAAATTTTAGATCTATGTGTGGGCTCTCAGCTTTTAGCCAGAGTCAAACCATAACATTAATAACATTAATACACATTAAAAGAAATTATCAAGTTTACTTTATAGTATATTTTACAATAATTTCTTGAAACTATATTGAGTGGGTTCCAGAAAATGCAATTAATTTTGAATACCGCGGTGCTCAATAATGAAGAGACTGAGGAGATGGTCTGTTTGCTGACAACCCTTCCAAATTGCTCTGCTGCCCTGATGATTTAGTTGCTGTTCCTGAAAGTGATAAAACAGTACTTGCACTTTTGATTAGGAAATTCAGTTATATTCCCAGAAGTGCTTCTCTGCAGAAATACCATGCCAAATGTTATGGTAATTTAAAGTAAGTGCAACCATCAGTAAGTAACTGGAACTGCTCAGAATGTAAATCATTGAGGAATTTGTCCTGTTATAATGTCTAAGGATGGAGCAAGAGCTTGTGTGAAGGTGTATATTTAAGTTACTGTAGACCTTCTTCTTTTAACTAATTCTTACTATTTATTTTATTTAAGGTAAGACAGGGTATTTTGTAGTATTTTGCGTAAAATTGTATATATTCTACATAAAAAGCATGAGATTCACTATTCACTATTCTAAATGGGGACACCACTCTGTTGTTTCATGTATAATTATGAAACTAGATTAAAATTATTCCCTTTTCTTTTTATCTGTGTAAGACTCAGACAGTTTGGACCTTGGATGCTATGGGTGGAGGTTCCCCAAGGCAGAAACTCCTAAAGGACTCCTTAGCAGCAAAAGAACTTCAGACCATGGAAAAACATCTAGCTGGTATGTATGGTAGCAAGGGATCATAAAATGCCCAGCAGCACTCACCCAGCTTGCTCTGCCAATACTTTAGATGAAGACAAAAATTATTTATCTCACATGCTGATGAAAACAGGTGAAAACTTTAAACTTCCATTTTTCTTCATTAAATAAAACCAATACAATTATTGTTTTATTTGTAGATGTAATTAACTTTACTGTAATTAAAGTAAGTGTGGTGCTTAAACAGTAATTAAACTGTGCTAAATATACTGCGGTCTGACAGCATAATAATGTACCTATTTTTTTTCATGTTTCACCAAGACTTATGCAATAAGGAGGTACTGATACTTAATAGAAGGTAAAGCAGACTTTAAAAACAGGCTGTAGTGGACCTTTAGCTTGAGAAAAGGTTGCTTTGCTGGAAAAACTCACCTTGTTCCTGAGAATTCTGGTCAAGTGAAGTCTGTTAATTTGTGTGCTGTGGAACATCTGCAGCATCTTTAATAGGAAAATGCATTTCTGAAAAGTCAAACAAAAAAAGTGTGGTTTTTTTCAGTTAAAATATGTTCAGTTAATGATGGGTATCCTATAATGTAGCTTGCAATTTGTTCCTCTTTGTAATCACTGTTTTCTATCTTCAGCTTTCATTATAAGGTATGGCATAGACCTATAGCATAGTAGGCCTACATTGTGCATGTTATTTGTCATAAGCTCCATGGCCAATTCTGTGAAAAGTAATGCTGAACTGGAACATAAAGACTGTATATGTAAAATGAAGGTAGAAATGAAATTTATCTGTTCCTCCTTTCAAGTCATTCAGAGACTAAAGCAGAGAACACTTTCAGTGTGATATTCTAAAAAACTCTGGATATGTATCTTGCCAATACCACTTGTGTGGAAGGCTTGGGAGTGGTATCCTCTTGAGAAAGAGATACAGCTCTTGCACTTCTGTCTGGAGGCTGTTGCAGCTGAAGTCAAGGCAGAAGACAAAGCTATGAGCACAGTGAGGGAAGCCGTTTAGAAATAGGTTTTGCTCATAATAGAGCAAGAAGTAAAAATTATTATATATACAAATGAAGCTTTTTTTAGGTGGTTTTTGTGTCTGACAATCGAAATGCTGTCATTCAGATTTTTTTTGTCAGGTTCAAAAAACCTACAGCTATTAGAGCTGCAGCCACTGTCAAAATAGACTGAAAAATCCATGAGCCCTCTCTCTAGGCTGAAACTTCCAGGAACATCTAGTAGGAACCAGGAGACCAGCAAACCTACAATCATGAGGTTTCTGTAGTGTAGCAGGGAACTGAGAATCCCAGGGGCCTCTGCTGCTGAAGTGGCACTTGTCTTCCCTTATGTTGCTGCGGTTGTCACTCAGTAGGGATCTGGTGATCTCCCTACCTAGATTTATATCCTAACTAGTCTCACTTCTATGGTCATATAAGCTGTGTGCAGTGTGCTATGAAACATGCTGTTCCTTTAGATCTCCCTCGGCAAAGCTGACAGTAATAGCTACAATACTCAATAGAATGTGGAATTTTAAATACTTAATTGACTGTAAAATAACTAGCCACATTCACTTAGCCTCTGAGATACAGTCTGCTGTTGTGTGACCTACAAGGTCTTCTCTCTCACATCAGTGCTGTTCCTGTGATTTGACTTTGGGCCTGTTATTTTGGTAACGCTGTAACATGAGGATCAGTCATTCTACCATTAAGTAATTGGTTGTCTGGCTGAGAACTTCACATGAAAACAGGTCAACTATTATATGTTGGACTATTGTATTCCTAATAATTCATGTCCTATTATAACACCAGTGCTTCTTGAGATGATTATTCCCCTCACAGACAACCATAACATAATTTCCATGAAGAACCAGTTCAGAGTACCCCAGATAATGATGCTGTGGTTTTGCTTAGCCTTATTTGTCTCATACATTTGCAAAAGTTCAAGTGTCTGTGATATCAGCAAGTCTCCTTGTGTCACTTCTCTTACCAAGCACACTGGAACCTATTAATTCTACAAAATGACTGCCTATCTAGGAAATCATTTAGATGCCTGAGTTATGACTTGGATTACCTATATAATGATGAAATATGGTCCCCTCTCTCAGATACACCTTCTTAAGGGGCCTGGTTTTCCCTTATGGACTATGTGCTGGATAAAACTCATTCTTAACTTAAGGCACAATTTGATGCTGTGCCTAAACTAGGGACTAGCACTGACTGCCAGCAGCTGCTTCAGTACCTTGATATTTGAAAACAGCATTTTTACTAAATCAGATGTTGAAGCAATCAGTTTTTCCTTCTCTACATATGGCTCATAATTCTCTTGTCTAAGATCCAGTCTCTTATGTTATTGTGAATGCTTTATATCACATGCAAGTGGAGAATATTTTTTCTGGTAGTTGATTCCAGTATCATGCCAGTTTGATTTGTTACACTGATTCTGTGGTCTTTGGGTACCTCTGTAATGTATTTTATCACAAGAAGAACTGTTCAATAGTTTGTAAGTGCATGTGAAAAATATCCTTATTCTGACATTTTTTATATGAAAATGAAATGACTTTGTGTTGTTCTGTTGCATGCATTTTATTTTCCTTTAAATGACATCAACAAGGATTTTAAAAAATTGTAAGTCATAATTCAATTCTGTTATTTAATATGGATCTGATAACACTAGGTCTGGGGATGTGTGAACTTTTTTTTTCTGGTTTGAAAGGCTTATATTAAGGATGTGTAAATAAAACTGAACAAGTGTGCTATGGAAACATTTTAATTACATGTAGAGAAATTATTAGAATAATTGGTTTATCTGCAGGCTTGATTGCTATATGAAATGAAGAAGACATGAGCCAGAATATAATGTTTATTTAACTCTTATTAAAATAATTCAATATTCAAATAATTTCTTAGCATACAGAATTACTGCAGGGAAGTTAGAAGTCTATAATTTTGCAAAGAAATAGGCTAAGCTGAATCTTTAAGATAATGTATTCTTAATTTGGTTTTAATCAAGAAGCCCACAATATCATTTATTGGCCCCTGAGTTTATGCCAGGCATCTTCAAAGTTCTGCACCAAAAGAGGAGTGGCCAGCAGGTCAAGGGTGGTGATTCTCCCCCTCTACTCCACCTTTATGAGACCCCACCTGGAGTGCTGCATTCAGCTCCAGGGCCCCCAACATAAGAAGGACATGGACCTTTTCATGTTGGTCCAGAGGAGGACCACGAAGATGATGAACAGGCCAGAGCACCTCCCCTGTGAAGACAGGCTGAGACACTTGGAGTTGTTCAACCAGGAGAAGAGAAGCCTCTGGGGAGACCTTAGAGCAGCCTTCCAGCACCCAAAGGGGCCTGCAGGAGAGCTGGAGAGGGACTTTTTACAAATGCATGTAGTGATAGAACAAGGGGGGAAGGTTTTAAACTAAAAGAGGAAAAATCTAGATTAGATGTTGTGAAGAAATTCTTTACTGTGAAGGTGATGAGATACTGCAACAGGTTGCCCAGAGAAGCTGTGGATGTCCTGTCCCTGACAATGTTCAAGACCAGATGTGATGGAGCCCTGAGCAACATGATCTAGTGGAAAGCATCCCTGCCCATAATCAGGGGGTTTGGAACTAGATAACCTTTAAGATTTCTTCCGGCCCAAACCATTCTATGATTCTATGAAGTTCCAAAGTGAAAGCATAATGGAAGAGATCTTCAAGACATAATAATTTCAAAATAGAAATAATTTTAAGGGGTCAGCAAGGAAACAGAAATATTCTTAACTATGTGTTAGAAACAATAACTATGTTTTGGAATTTGCTAACAGTAAAACAGTTAATCTTGAAAAAATCGAGGCTTCATCTGAAGCTTTCACAATTATTTCAGTTGTACTAGCTTTTCTAGTAATTTGAATTGTGTGGAATATATTGTATTAGACTAGTAACATGAAATTGGCATAGCTTATTTTCTTGTTTTGAAAATACACTAGTGTTAAAGGTAGCACATCTTTAATTATTTGACATTTAACCTGAAATAATTGTTATCAAAATAAAAAATTAAATGCTTATTTTATATAAGCTCACTTAAAAGGTGTTTAAATCAGTACAGTCTTGCTGATTTACAGCTTCTGGGACTATGACTGGTACAGTTTAATGGGAAATGACATTGCTATTTTAAAGATAATCAACTATCTTTAGCAAAACGAAGGTACAGTAGAGTACATGCCAGTGAAAGTGAAAATTAACAGTAGTTTAAGATAAAATAAACTTGATTAAACTTTTCTTAAGCTCTACATTCATACTTGCAAGGACTTTCAGTATGTTAGCAATGCTAACCTAAATTCTAGCCACCCTTACCTGACTTTGGTGGATATATCTGATTTAATTAATTAGAAGCATTAATATTATTTAAAGTAATTCAGGAGACACTTTTCATCACTCCCTCTGATCCGCTGTATTTTTAAATAAGATCTTATTTCTTATGGCTGTGTGAGAGATAAGGATTGGACCACCAAATGACAGACATCTTTTCTTCTTGGACTCCAGAGACTAGGTGACCCCACCACCTGCTGTGGCACTGACAGCAGGCCAGAGCACAAAATTCAGAGATCCAGATGTGCCAAAATTTAAGGGTGATTTCCTCCAGAGTTTTGATTGAGCAATAGACAGCAAGGCCAGAAGCTTAAAGTTTTGCCTTGAACCAGTTTTTGGTTGCCCTTCACTGCAGCTGAGGATGGCAAGTTTATGTCACTGCTCCATCTTGATTTGATACTAATCTTGGCAAAACAGACGGAGAACTTTGATGAAACAAGAGGGATTTTTATAGGTTGTGTTGACATCCAGTGAAGTAATATTCTATTTCTGCAGGATAGCTGTGTTTGCAGTAAATCAAAAGTAAATAAACTTTAAGGAAATGCCTACCGAACATTTGTTGAACTGTTAATTCTGATGCCTTTTATTGTAAGTGTGAACAGATTTTCTCTGCACAGCTTCAGGTTGTCACTTACATTGGAAAAAATCAGTTTTAAACCAGAAAGAAACAGACAGTGAGTTTCTTTTTTTTCTTTCTTTGTTTGTGTGTGCACAGACATTGAGAAGGACCTAGCATTATGGGAAGAAGCGAGGCTGTCAAGAAGCCCTGGTGTCCAACATCATAGTGTAGTTACATCTGACCATCAAGGCAATCTTCAAGCTGCACAGGGCCAAAGCCCAAGGCCTCAAGTGCCAACTCCAACAGGGAAGAACATTCAGCTCCAAGGAAACAAATCACCACCACTGCCCACTAACAGCAGAACACATGTCTCCAGTGTCGCAAACAGTAGACCTTCAACACCCAGTGCACAAATCAACAGGCCATCAACTCCAGGGAGCAGACCTGGGACACCAAATAGCTTGTTGTCACGGCCCCTTACCCCTAGCAACCAAGGAAATAGGGAAGGCATCATTAGTATTCAAAGAAGCAGATCTTTGACATCTAAGAGCCAAATGGGGAGGACCCTCAGTGCTGCTTCAGGGCTTTCTGTTCAAGTGTGTGGAGATGTTGTTGGAACTGTCACTACTCAAAGAAACAGTTTATCAGAAGTAAGATTTTCAATTTAATTTCAATTGCTGTGACTACTAACTAATGAATATTAGATAGTGTTTTATGTTCAAGTAACATCAATACACCTAATATAACCTTACTATGCTGAAAAGAACTTGAAATATGATGAGGAAATTAGCAAGGAAATGCTGCTCAGCTTTGAGAGGTACTGATTAGAGACTGTCAGTATTATTAGAGAAATCATACTGAAACTCTTGTGCTCCCCAGGTTTACCATGAGCTCTGCAGGGTTTTGCCTGTACGATGTATAGCAGTTATATTTGCCTTAGAGTTTCTAAGAGGTTTCTATCTCTTAGAAAATTAAACACAACTTTATCTTATCTTTATGTTCCAGTGTATTTTTTTCCTGCCACACTGGCAGTGCATGATATTTCCTTGGTCTAATTTTTATTTCATTTTTGGGGCACATTGGAATGATTAATTAAGCATCACTGAATGGACAGATTTTTCCAAAGCATCAACTAAATTGCGCGAGAAAATGTCAGATGATGTTGAATCACTGTCTAGTAGTATGTGCATGTTAACTAGGCTGATTTACAGCATAAAAACTTCCTGTCCCATATTAATAGCTTTTACAGGACTAGTCTTCCTTTAAAATAAAACAAAAAAAAGTTGAAGTACCTTGTAAATTCTGAGTAGGATTCTCCTCTGCTAACCTTATCTGCCTTAATGACAACTTCAGTGTGTAGGCAGTGGAAAAGAAAGCACCTGTGAAAGAATAGCCCTGCTGTCTATCTTAGATACATGCCTTACAAAGGTGAGTCTTTTCTCAGGATATGCTGATCCTTCTATACTGACTTGAGAAGGAACTATATGTCTAGATTGCTAATTTTTAATTGGTGGAATATATGTTGGTTCCCACCATTGTTACCAATCTCTTTGTAATCCATTTGTCAAAGCCTGGAGACCTTTTTCCAAGACTGAAAATTAATATAATACCTTTAAATAATTGTTTCTGTGCAGTATCATCTGTTTTAACAATCTGTTGGGTATGACATCTGATGTAATGTATTATCTTGACTTCTAAAAAAAATTAAAAATATTGTTTATAATAATGCTGCTTAGAGATGCTTGTAGGGAAATTAGGCTTTTGATACTTAGTATAATGCTGCAGTTAATTCTATAGCCTCCATTATTTGTTGTGAGAGAAAGGAAATGAGGCACAGATTACTCTAAAACTAAAGAATTTGGGGAGGAAATCATACTTAAATTTGGTGATTAAAAAATCCTCATTATTTTGGTATTTGAATGGCAGTGCACTAATCCCATTACTTGAACCACTTCACTTAGAATTTAATATCCCTCTTAAGGGTATGAGGACTGAAGGTGACTACAGTTCTGTTGAAAGTGTCTTCACTGCCAGTTGATATATTTTGAAACCATTAAGTTTTCCATGGAAAAAATGTAAGTAATTGTAGCACATTGATTTTTTGACTAAAAAAATTCTTTTGTCTCCTGTTTTGAGGTATGGGATGTCTTTGTGTGTTAGAATTTTCCCACATACCAGAAAATGAGAACTGAAATTAATTTTTAACTAAAAATGTTCAGAAGAAATGAAGAGTTTATCTCCCACTAAATTCTTCACTCCTCTTTTTCTTTCTTTTTAAGCAGTCTTGTTCTTAATTGATACATAGTCATGTGATACCTAGAATTATTGTATATACTCCTGCAAGTATATGTATGTAATGAGCACAGCATGTCCACCGAGGGACATCACTTCTGAGCTTTCCTGTAACAAGGCAGGCAATTAAAAATGCCTTCTTCCACAACCTTCTGTATTTATAGTAGTAAGAAACAAGAGTCCCATTTCATTTGCTATGTCTTGTTACTTCTGTTTGCTGACAGCTCTTATAATTGTCCTGTTATACTTTTAATACATGTAGATATGTGTCTCAAGAACTTTAGGAAGTGAGCAATATTACCTCATTTTCCAGTTAGAATAGCACGTCCAGCTGCAGCCAGCAATCCTACTGAAAGGTGATGTTAAATCTCAGCATTTCTATGTTGGATTTTATTTTCTGTTCGAATCCCTTCTAGAAGCGACAAATTCTTTTCTTTGTCTTTGCTCACTGAGTACAATAGTAGCTTGGCTGCTAGTGTCCCATCTGTCCCATTCCTGACATACACAAGTGACCTTTGACATAATGGAAACTAAACTAGCTCTGCTTCCAAAGGAAAAACTGCTAATATGACATGTTCACATTGAAGACCTGCCTCTGCCAAGTTGTAAAGGCCCTTGGATATCAGAAAGTAGCTGGTGGAGGTCTGGCCAATCTGCCACTCTCAGCCTCATCTTTGGAGTGTTATACTAGAAACTTTGGGAGCTCTTCTAAGTTGTCTTTGCATACTGAAGTTCCTGGTCACTTAGAGAAGTGGATTTAGACAGACCATACCTAGGAAATATCTCCGTCCAGTGACACTTTTTGCCATGTTAGAGATTTCCTCCCATTTGTGGCCACGTGATTTCTTTTTCTTGTGTCACAGGTTCTTTCTGACCATAGACACATATTTGAAAAAGGCAAAGGTGATCCTGGGTAAAACAACAAGAGTTCTGTCTTTGTACTTTTACAGTTCACAAACATATAAAATGCAAGGCTGATACTGTAATTCATTCCAAGACTTTAATTGTAGGTTTTATATCGTCTTCCTGTATAAAACCAGTAAAATAAAAGAAGGGAAATTGCCTTTATGCTTCTTAGCCTTATGGTGTCAACTGGGTATTTCTACTAGATGTAAATACACTTTGGTTGTATTGCCAATCCTATAGAAGATGCTATATTAAGATTTTGCAAATTATTCTGCTTCTTTACTCTTTGGTGGTGTTAATGGAATTAACATATCAAATACATATCAAATGCATTGATATGTATTTGATGAGAATAAGTCAGTTGAAAAGAGTGTGATTACTGGCTGCTGGGAACATGTTTTACCATAAGGAGCTTGAATTATTTGTTTATTTACTTGTTTATTTGTCAGGAATTTTAAAATATCTCTCAATGCCTTATGTATGCTTCCTAGGTTGTAATGTGCTTCAGAGTAACACAACAAGTCTAAAATAGAAAAATATTACTAATAAATACAAATCAAAGTTCATAAGTTTTAGTAAAGTTCATGCTGCAGCATGGGTAGCTTAATCTTGTTATAGTACAAATCTTAAATAATTTGGCAAGTACTTAACATATCAGCTGTTAAGAATGTTTTGGGGGGTTTTAATGCTCAAGACTTATAATGATGTGAGATTTTGTGGACAAGTTTCTGCCTCCTGGCACAAAGACTATTACTTAGTTCTAACAGGTGTGTTTTATTATCAGCTCTGTTCAAGGCTGAATTGAATTATAGCAAAGAAATGCTACCTAGAGAAATAGTTTTATTATCTTTATAAAGCTATATAAATCAGAGTTCCAAATCCTTTGGCAAAGATGCTTTTATGCATGTACTTAATCCTTCGGTGTTTTGTATAAATTGGCAAAGGAATGTTGAATCCTGATTATCCTTTTGGATGGATTCCATTAAAGTGACATAGTTCTGTGATATTTATCAATAGCTGTTGAGATGAAAATACTACTGACTCCCTTGTTTGCCATTTCATTTTCTGAACACTTGCAATTTTGCAATCATTTTATTTATTCGGATAATATAAAGTGGTGTTCAGCAATCTTTATTAGACTGTTGTTGTTAAGAGCAGGAAATTTCACCTTATTTGAATATAGCATTGATTAACAAAATTTTTACTCCTACTTGCTGGAGTGTAGCTCATAACCTGTGATGAGGACTCTTTTCTGGTCGGATACTTTCATTCTGTTCTGCTGTCTTGATTAGGTCTTTGCTCTGTGTTTTTGGAAGATAAAAAGTATTCTGATCAGTGTGAGATCCACTTGCCCCTACTGCAAAAATCCTGTTCCATGAATCAAAACACATTCAGTGCTGTAGTCAGCAACCTTCTTGAACACAGAACATTTGAAATGGCAATACATGAGTAAGGCATGGAGCTCCTGCCTGGTCTTACTGTTGGGTCATTGCAGCAGTCTTTGTTGAATTTTTTAACAGGTTGCTAACAGAATTAATAATTTACTCCCAATGAGTTAGATCTTGATTGAACAGCCTTCATTCTCCAAAAACTGATTTAAACAAGCCTGGTTTCTGTTTTTAAATCAGATAGCCTAAG
>WEIV01007681.1:1748-15311 GCA_013390005.1 Calyptomena viridis | reverse complement strand
CCTACCCTGCTACATGGCATTTCCCTCTCTACTTTGTTCAAAGGCTTCTGTAATCGTCAGTCCAGCTCTGGCTAGGGTGTTAGTGCTCGAATCTTGGTGTGTTGTCATCATTGAGATACATGCCGATTATAAATATGTCCAAAAGGGGAAATAAAATACTTTCTCAGAAACTTTCCTGAGTCAGTAGCAGCATAACCTCTTGCAGTTAGAAGCTGTCAAAATTCTTAACATGTACTCCAAAGGAATCAAGATGGATCTCTTCCCTTCTGCAAATTTACTTTAAATTGTATGAAGAAACATGTACATGCGAGTTTGTAAATAAGAGCAAGAGCTGTAGNGGGATTATTTAGCAGTACATTGAATTCATTTACAGTATGGTTTCAAAAGCCCTTTGAAAGAGAAAAGGTAAGGGTTCTAAAAAAGAATTATCAAATAGTAGCCCTTCTGTCAAACACACGCCTGCATTATAACAAAGTAAAATCACAAGCTTGACCGTATAACCTGCCAGGCTCTGAACAGACAGGGCTGGGAGAGATTTAGCAGCTTTCACAGAGGCATAACTCATAGTGGATAGTGCCAGTGACAGGTTTATAGGAATTCATGGTGTTGATACTTGGTTTCACTGTCAGGATGATTCCTGTAAATGCTACTGGTGGGTTCTGGTGAGTAAATAGTTAGTAATTTACTGTTATCAACATTAAACTATTTCTGGTTTTGCGTTTACTTTAAAAATGGTGCTTAAAAAATTCCAAATCCTGTCTGATTGACACTGAAATGCTCTTTACGTGGAAGTTTGTTTATGGGTCGTGATTCTTTTGACAGATTTACTAGTGTCTGTGGAGTTTTAAAAGACTATTGCCCAATAGGCATTAAGTGAGAGACATTCTATTTTGTAAATATTTTCACTTATATTGGGGATTTTTAAAGAACTTTTTGAGCCAAGTACTGCATTAAATCTGAAGACAGTGGCAAACTGATAATCAGCAGTTTCCAGCTTTGTTTTAACGATTTGCTAATGCTTTCCATTTCTGTGGCCAAAATTTGTAGTGGGTGAAGCATGGTGTACATCCAAGAATTTATAAGGGCTTTCAAATACTGTTGCACACTTGGTTTTGGGTTTTTTTTTATTTTGTTTTTTTCAGTAGCTTGTTTAAAAATAAATGCAGTGTGTTGCGTTCAGTTTCACTACCTTACAGAGCATACCAAGGAAAAGAACCTGAAGTTTATTATATTAGTGAAGAATTTGCATCTGTTGGAATTCAATAATGCTGAAACAGGTTGTTTATTTTCCCAAATGATTATTTTGGAATGAGATGGTGAGAGAAATGTACATGTGGTATGCTAGCTGACAGCCTCCTCAGAATTCCTTCAGACGTTTTTGAGAAAGCAGCATTTTAGTATTTATTTCAAAGGTGGAATGCATAATCCTTTACCTCAGAATCATTCTAATAAAAACTTTGCCAGCATAATTTTGTTTTAAAGAGGAAAAGTTTCTGATGTAGTGAATATGAGAACAAAATATGAATAATTGATGTAATGTCCCCTCACTTGTGTTATAGTATTTTTGGCAAGGAAAATCAAAGCAATTAACGGAACTGGACTTTTCAGTTTTAGGGTTTTTTATATGAAATCTGGCATGACATGGTAATTTTTAAAATTTTTTTAACAGTATGTTTAAAGTAAATTTTTGCATAAGTAAAAAAACAGCCAAACAAAAACCCTTATATATAACAGGAAATTCAATGAATGCAAGACACCAGAAACCTTCTTATTATGTGATGCGAAATTGAGATAGGTTATAGAGTTGTATGGTAGCCTTTCATCATTATTGCAAAAATAGCTTAACAAAGACCAACTGACTTTAATATGTATCGTTACAACTGCCATTTTAGTCAAAACTTTTGATTTAGTCCTGTCATAAAATTTTTTTTTCCTCTTCAAAATGTGTCTTTATTTGTATCTGATTTGTGATTCCTTTGAACACACTTCCATCGTTCATTGCCATAACTATCCCAAGCAACTTTGATGATGTTCCAGGGTTCTTTAGCCTAAAGGTATATTTGGATGGTGGTTCCAGCCACCATTGGCTTATAGGTATTGGACAAGGAGTCATCATTCCACATAGAATATATCATCATTGAAGGGAAGATTGAAAATGGAGAGATTTCAGCAGAAATACAATATTTTTTGAGCCTGTAATTCCAGCTGAAATTCATGACTGCCAACAGCTATTGAATCTATACTTATGTGATGTGTCTTATTTTTAATGTTAGCGAGTAAATAAATTCAAGTTTTACTCAAATTTTTCCATGCAGTTGGCTTTAACAGGATTAGTTGACCCTCAGTTGCTCAGATACGTTTTTGTTTGAAGACCAAAAGTATAGGTTATTGGGGAAGTATAACCTAAATTCAGTCAGTTAAAGGAGGACTAAGCAGTATAGGGCAAATACATCACTTTTGTAATTAAGAAATTTTCACTTCATCACCATCGTCCTTGATTCCTAAGATAAAAGATTCTCAGAGCCCTTCATTCTATTTTGCCAGATATCTGCAAGAACTTCAGGAAGTAAATATATAGATTTTAGTTTTAGGTAAATATCATCTAGATAAATACTGTCTGGAGAGAATCATCCAAAGATCTCTTTTTCAGGCTTTCCAATAATGTAAATTATTAGAATCTGCCAGCATTTACTTGATTTCTTCTGTCTCTTTCATTTTCATGGTTTCAAGATGACAAGCATTTGAAACTGGTATCTCACCTCATTTCACTTAATCTCAAACTTTTAATCAACACTCCAATTCACTTATTCAATGTCATCTGTCTCATTTTTGTGCTTTTCTTCTTACTCTTCCCTCATGCCAAATGTTGATCTCCTTGTTAAGGATGTTAGGATTCTTCTTAAGAATTCACTACCCAAATCAGCTTTTGTTCTATATGTTGGTTCTATGTGTTGGTACTTCTTGTCCATATTTCCCTGTAGTTTTTGTCATCCAATTAAGGTTAATGTTAATCATCTCAATTTAAAAAAAAATAAATATTGAAGGTGGTTTATGTGTGCTCTTTTTAATTTAGAAACAATTCATTCCAGTCTTGGTCACTTAAGTATTTACATGGGACATGTCTGAGTAACTTTTCTAAATCTCATGTCATTAAAGCTTGTAGGAGGCATCCAGGAAGCTTTCAATACCTCACACAAAAATTTTAGCAAAATCATATATTTGGGAAAATGCCTTTCTAGAGTATATTAGAGTGTGTGTAGATATTACAAGCTTATTATTATAATACATGTTTATATAAATCTGATTCTGTATAGATTTATACAAATTGAATTATGTAAGAGTATTTCAAAATAATTATTGGTTTGCAATCATTGCACACCTTACATGACTGTAATAATCATGGACAGTTAGGGTGTTTCAAATGCCTGAATGCATTACATACACTATTATGGTTTTGTCATTTTATATTTATCCAAAATAACTTCTAAATATTGCCTCTTTTGATTTAGAGATCTGTTCAAACAAAGAGAAAAAACACAAACCTGTTGCTGTTACTTTGTTCAAATTTAGTCAGAAACTTACAATACTGGCACAGTTATTTTTTCCACCTATGAAATTCTAATATCTTCTGTCTTCCAAAGTAGTGCCACAATTTGGTTGAATGAAATCTCTGTCTAATACTACAAATGTAAATGTTAAATATGCACACGTTTCAATCAGTGTCTTGTAACAGTCACAGAAAGTTCAAATTTTTAATGGTAAGCAGTATGTATTGTAAGAAAAAAATCTTTAGATGTCATATAAACTTCCCTGATTACTGTTTTTTTTTGCTTAATTTAAATTATTAAAGATGCATAACTGAGCAGCTAATAAACGACTTTCTCTCCCAGTCTTGTTTGTTTAAATTAATGCTCCATTCTACCTAATATCTGGCATACAAACAAATATCCATTAACTTCACTCTAAAGAGTTTGAAAGGTTTCTCATAGGCTACAGGTTGCAAGACTAAATTTAGTTTCTTGGGAATGAAGAATTGTGGGAAAAAAGTCTTGTAGTGGTTCATAAATCCAGTTGCTAAATGGAAGGTAATCGCATTTTGATTTTTAACTGTCTTCATCTTTAGTGTGGAATACTGGAATCTACAAATTACTAGAAGTTCTGGCATGTTAAAATTTGTTGGCGAAAAGTAGAGTTTTTTAGAAATGGGCATGGCATCAGTTCTTACAATAACAAAATAGATTAAACAGTAAACAAATTGCACTTCGATGCAAGTTAACTTTCTTACAGACTTCTACTATTTCATATCATGGTCTGGAGTTTGAATACTTAAGTACCGCTGAATTCCTGCATCTGTTTTAGGAAAAATGGTTTAGTGTGGGATGCCTGGCACTGGTTGATTAAAATCAGTCCAGATACAATGCATCCTCCACTCACCACAGAAACAAAAGTTTAGAGCTTCAAATATACCACCTAGAATTAGTGTGTGAGACAGGCTGTGTTAGTAGCACACCTTAGCACATTGCAGGAGTTTTAGGACAAAGTCATTACTAAAGACAAATTCCACTCTTTAAACACATACAGAATTTTCTTTTTGGTATGCTAGACTAGTACTGGTATTTTTTATTTTAATGTAATAAAATAATGGTGCTTATTTATTTCCTCTAAACTAAGTTCAGGTGACTAATTTAGATGTAGGCTTCTACAGTGCTGGATTCTAATTCTGGTGGATGACTTATGCCACGAATGTATCTCAACTTCTCTTTTTAGCCTCTGAAAAGCAGATGAAGTTAGTGTGCAGAGAGTCCTCTGAAGAACATCTCCAGCCCTTCAAAGAGAAATTAGAGGAATTCTTCCATAAAGGTAAGCATATCTGAGAAAAAATTGTTGGCAAATAGTATAGTGGTTTACAAAGTTATGCGTAATTCCTATGGATTATGTTCATAATGTGTTGAACGTATGTTAATCTATGTTATACAGCTCTTGGACATCACTTGTCAAAGGTACTTGTTCTCTTGATCTCATGCTTTTCCCGTTGATTATTGTGTACATTGGTTTTTGTTGTTATTTTTAGGAAAAATGAAAAATATAATCATCATAGACCAAATTTATCAGAGGGAAAAGAAAGTTTCAAGTTTATAAAAGACTAGAGTGATACTCTTTTAGAGAAAGTCCACATATATACATGATGTAATGGCATGTTTTACCAACAGTGTGAACTTATGAACTAACTTATTCAGATTTAAAGATTTTGTCTTTTGTGAGACAGAAGGAAGCATAAAAAAAGTGATTTACCAGGGTAGAGTCTGGAGACCATGACTGAAATCCAAGGTACAATTTAGTTATCAGTTCAAGACAGTGTAAATGCAGGTTGCTGTTGAAAACAACAGTCCTGCTTCCTCCTGTTTCCTAGACAGTGTTCCCCATTACTTGTTCTGCTAGCACCCTTGCCTCTGGAGTTGTGCAAATACATCAGGGAATGGATTTTTTCCCCTCCCCTTGCAGGAGTACAGACTTACTGAGTGTGTTCTGTATTTCTGACAACTAGATCAGAAATTGTTAAGAATTTAATTGTATTTCTCATAGAAATGGTGAACAGTTTAACAATTTACTGTTTGAGAAGTCAGTTGAACTATCTTAATCTACTAATCCAGGCAGAATATTTACTTACTGTTAGTGATCATTCAGGTTGTTGTAAAAATGTGTGAATTAGCTTAATCTTTTTTATAAATACTGTCTTAATGTCTTTTTAATAACTTTATTTTATGAGGCTATCTTATATAAATACTTTGACAAGAGAAAACAGGATGTTTCAAAAGTAGCAGTCCTTGTTGTAATTGTATTTTTAAATAAGGTAATATTCTTTACTCTTCTACCAGGCCATGAAGTTCAATAGATATATTTATTTTATATAATTCATCTTTTAGTTTCAGATGTATTTGGACAGGATTAAAGTAGCAAATGTCTTGCCACAGAACTTCTGAAACAAAAAACTGCCTGCTCCTCCTCTGTGACAAGGGAAAGAGGGATCGACGGGTAAACTAATGGGCTGAGATACAGACAGTTGAATAGGAAAAGTAAAAGCCATATGCAGAAGCAATGCAAAATAAGGTATTCATTCACTACTTCTCATCAGTAGGCAGGTATTCAGCCATTTCATAGAATAATTAAGGTTGGAAAAGACCTCTAAGATCGTTAAGTCCAACCATTAACCTAACATTGCCAGTTTCACTACTAAGCCATACCCCTAAGCATGACACCGACACATTTTTTTAACTCTTCCAAAGATGGTGATTCTGCCACTTCCGTGCTTAGCCTGTTTCAATGCTTGATAACCGTTTCACTGAAGAAATTTTTCCTAATATCCAATCTAAACCTCCCCTGGCACACTTGTCCTGTCACTTGTTACCTAGAAGAGGAAGCTGGCACCCCCCTCACTACGACCTCCTTTCAGGTATTTGTACGGAGCCATAATGTCCCTCCTGAGCGCCTTCAAGCTAAACAACCCCAGCTTCCTCAGCTGCTCCTCATAACGTTGGCGGTCCAGCCCCTTCACCAGTTCTGTTGCCCTGCTCTGGACATGTTCCATCACCTCAGTGTCTTGAGGTGAGAGGCCCAGAACTGAACACAGGACTTGAAGTATGGCCTCACCAGTCCCAAGTACAAGGAGTTTGTAACTTCACTAGTCCTGGTGGCCACAGTATTTTTAAGTTCCATTTAGAAAAACACATTTCTAAATTTCAGATTTCCAGGAAAGCAGAACTTAATCATGTGTAACCACTGCCTGGGAAGACAAACCCCTTAACTCTGAACTTCTCCCCAGCTTTCTTCTTCTTTTCCCAAATTTCTTGCTGAGCATGATGTCATGTGTTATGAGTTATCTTTGTTTGATTTGGCTATCTGGCCCAGCCTTGGCCCCTCCCAATTTATCGTGCACCCCACAGCCTACTTTCTAGGGGTCAGCATTAGAAATAGAGAAGGCCTGGATGCTGTGCAAGCCTGTTCAGCAATAGCTAAAACAGGGATATGTTATTGACACCATTTTCATCGCAAATCCAATGCACAGCACTGTAGGTGCTATTTGGTAGCATAGTACTACATAGTAGTACTACATAGTAGTACTGTGAAGTGGCTGCTGTGAAGTCTGTTAGCTCCACCCCAGCTAAAACCAGCAGAAGGAATTGCAAATCCTTTTACCACAGTCTCAAATAATAAAGGCAACACAGTGCCTGGTTTCTCCTGCAGTGCTGAGTGCTCTACTTTCTGAGTAGAATATGATAAAAATGCCCAGTTGATTTAGGGAAAAGATTAGTTCTGATTCAGATAAAATTGTAATTTAATTGTGCATTATAATTTCAAACAGAAACACATACTCTTCCAAATATTTGACCTGTTAATGCCTATCGATGTGGAAATTGAGATATATTTATCTTTGTCAGCATAACAGAAAATTTTATCCTTATGCATGTGAATAATGTTGGTTTTTTTTAAAAAAAAGGATACATTTCTGCATGCTGTCATGGGATAAAAAGTTCTTGATACTAAATTTACTGTACACTCTTTGGTGTTGTGTGTCTTTTTCATTCTAGAAGGAGCGAAACTACATGGATTACTTACTTGTCCACTTTTTTCTTATGTTTTGTTGTTCTCCTTTTGCTTTATAATGTTATTCTTTATGGTATCTAATCATATACATTCAGTTTTGTATAATTTAACTTCTCCTCTTTTGACATCTTTGTTTCATCTATCTTATTCTGAGATGAGTTTTCAGTAGTTTGTCCATAATATTGAGCCTATTTCTTTGCCAATCACCTGATCAATTTGAATCTTTATAATGGTGGGTGGTACTTTCTGTGACATTAGAATGGAAATCCTATAAAATTCTACACTGAAGATAAATAAAAATAACACTGGAACCCATCTTGATTTATGGCACTGGAACAGGCATTGAACAAATGTCAAACTCAGCTGTAAGTGTCTGCAAACTCAGCTGCTTCTCTGAAATTCAGAGTTAATTGATGGTGCTAACCATCCGATAAGCATCTGCTTTCAGTTTTGTTTGTTTATAAAAGAGTTGTGGCTGGTTTAAGCAAATGTAAAAAAAAATTGTCTATTATCTTTCTGCCAACTCACAGCCACTATCCAAAACTCGGATGCTTTTCTGAAACTTCTGGTTTGCAAATAGGGTTGGAACTCAGAGATACTGTGGTTTTTCTGACACGCGCAAATCCCATCATTTATAGTCAAGGCTAAGTTGGAAGTACTGTAAGGAAAAAAAGTACTGATCTGCTTAAACTGAAATGTTTACATTTCCTAATTATAATTAATACCAATTAAATCTAATACTTGATGTGTTGTAACAAAAAACACTGAGAGTGTTATGGAGACTGACATTCTAAAATGCTAGAGGGGATAAACTGTACTTTTGCTGATGTCAGTGCTGTTTTGTATAACTGGATGTAATGGAGCCCAGTGCCTTCAACAGGGAATTAGGTGCCAGAGGCTTTAGGTTCTGTTCCCAGTTTAGCTGCTTTGTGATGCTAGCAGAGTTGGTTTATATCTTTTTCAGAGAACGCCTCACTTTTCTGTTACACAGAATGTTAAATAACAGTTCTTGCAGTTTTTTGTAGTGGAAGATAATCTTTGTCAAGTACTTTTTGAATCCCACATGAAAAACATCTTCTGCAAACTGTCTTAATGCTTTGTTAGTTGTATTTGATATGCCCATGCTTTTTGAAAAAAGCTTAGATTATTCTCAAAGTGGAAATAATCTTTAGTAGATTTAATTATATCATATGCAGTAAATTATATTAGTTTCAATATAATATGGAGACCTACTAATTACTATGAATTAACATACACTTGCTCTGTTTCCATTGGAATTGCTGCTTGGGGGGGTTAAAAATATGTTTGTAAGTATTTTCCATTTAAATTGCCATGATATGCAAGAAGACCTTTGAAATCATGAAATTAATGGATGATTCAGAATGCTCTTTAGTTCATGAAATTCTTGCTCAGAATTGCTTAGAAAAAATCTCCTCTTTTGATATGAAGCTATCTCACACAAAAAAAATAGAATAGTTAGATGACTAAAAGAAAGATGCAAAATACCCTCTTTTGAAAAGTAGAAGATAAATAGTTCAGTTACTGAAACTATGCAGCTCACTAGAAGGTATGTTGGCCAGTAGCCATTGGTGTTAGTTTTTCATAGGGTATTTTACTCTCTTTGTGCATTCTCTCAAGAATACAAACCAGAAAGTAAGTGACATAGGGGAGCAGGTGGCTGACCCTAATTAAATTTATTTCTTATTTTTCCGCTTGACAATTTCATAGTTTGTCTGTTTTAATAAATGTGAAAATGCATAGTACAGATTTGTGCAGGATCTTGCCACATTCTTCTTCATTGGATCCAGGTCAGAAAGCATGTAAAAATTTTAATCTGGGCTCAGTTTCCTCCCTCATATTCTGAAATGTGCCAATCGAAAATCTTTATGCTTCATAGCAATTAGCATAGGAAGAGCATAGCTGCTTATCTTCATTTCTCTAAAATAAAGCATCTTGGTGATGAAGACTGTGCTATTAGAGGAATTCATTTATTTTACAGCAGAATCTAATAAGCAAGTAGATGACATCAAGACAGAACAGTTTTTGAAATTCATTAATAGTGGAAAGCAAAGCTATTTGGGAAAGGCGCATGATACACTGAAATGTCCAAGGTAACAAGCAAGATGGAAAGGAGAGATTAATCTGTTGAGATTAATTACAAAGTAAAAGAAATTGTCCCATGTTTAGAATTCTAGCCTAGGACTTAGGAAACATTGGTTAAATTAATTACACTGCTACAACTGCTGTACTAGTACTTTATGTGTACTACATAAAAGGTCAACACTCTGCAGTCTTATGGGACTATGCAGTAGAAAAACAGAGCCATAGACCAAGCTAGTCACTGCAGCATTATTTCAGGAGCTAGTGCGTTCTTCAGACAAGTTTAGCAACAACATGGAAAAAGTCTGCAAATCTGATTTTAACTGCCGAGTGATAATTTTAACCAGGCTGCAGTAGCTACCTAGGCATGCATCCAGTCTAATGCACTTTTTAATGTATTTCTGGTTTAGAATAGCAGTTTTGATCGACATTTCCTCATTTGCCTTTTGGAGTACACCACAGAGGATTGTTGAGGTAGTCCATTGGGAAAGAAAATAAGAAATAAATCCTATTGGGAAGGCCATGAAGATGATCAGAGAGCTGGAGCTGAGAGTTGGGGCTGTTCAGCCTGGAGAAGAGAAAGCTCTGGGGAGACCTTACAGCAGCCTTCCAGTAACTAAATGGGGCTACAGGAGAGTTGGAGAGGGACTTTTTACAGGGGCATGTAGTGATAGGACATGGAGGACTGGCTTTAAACTGAAAAGGGGTAGGTGTAGATTGGATATTAAGAAGAAATTCTCTACAATTAAGGTGGTGAGGCACTGGAACAAGTTGCTTAGGGATGCTGTGGATGCCCCATCCTTGGAAGTGTTTAAAGCCAGGTTGGATGGGGCTCTGAGCCACCTGGTCTAGTTGTTCCAACCACCCCCATGGCAGGGGATTGGATCAAGGTGAGTTTTAGGGTCCCATCCAATCCAAACCTTTCTATGATTCTATGATAAAGGCTTGCAGCTGGCCAACTTTCAGTTTCTTGTTGATTTTTCCCTACTTGTTCCTTGGTATATAAATATTCTATCCTAGATGTTGTTCTTGTGCTATACGTGCCCATACAAAGTGATTTATGCCCCTCATCTAGTAGCACCTATTGAATTAACCCCTGGAAAGCAACCTTCTTAGTTTTTAGTCCTGTACATATTTTGGTTGTAGGAGGATGATAATTTATTATATTACAGAGAAAAAAGCATTTCCACTCAGATTTGCTGCTTTTCTATCAGTCTATTATCTATTAACACAGTCTATGAAGTATAAAGCAAGATGTTAATATCATTTAGTAGTAGTGAATCAGAAGTCAGGAATACTCACAAGACACCATTTTCAGAATACAATAGCATTTCTTATTTCTCCTTACTATTAACAGGACATTTTACAAATTTTTATAAAGTCAAAGATTAGGAAGAAAATTACATTGATACTTACTTCCTTTAATAGTGTGACAGTATTATAGTTGTTTTTAAGACAGATATAGAGATTGCATTTTAAGTCCTTACTCAAAGTAGTTTGGTAGAGCTTGAATGTAATTCTCAAAATATCAGAAACCTCTGAGAACTATTTAAAATTCTTGCTTCCATACAATAAAATTACAGCTTTTCTCCCCAAGAAGAATATTAACAGAAAGAACTAAAACCGAACATGAAATTAAGTCACATACTTGTCTTCTCATTAGTGTTGTACTCTAATTTAATCTACGTGTTGGATTATGGTACTTCTCTTCCATTTTATTTGTAAAGCTCTTGAATGTTTTAATGCAGAACAAGTGAAATAAGAAAATCAAGGATAATTTTAAAAGCACTGAATTTCAGTAACAGCTGCCTGTTAAAATACCATGTGTAAACAACAGAAGAGCAATAGCATGTTTAAGAATCTTGCAGTCATCCTGATTTTCTTACCTGCAGTTATGATGCTACTTCTGTCAACTAAAAATATATATCTCTGTACAGATGACCAGTTCTACAAGGCATGAGACTCTCTTGCAGATTATGTGACTATCCAGTCTGCATATCAAATAATGATTTTTTCGTTCTGTGAATAAAATGTATAGATGTGAAGACTTTTAACTTCAAAGCTCTATTTTCTGTTCTACGCACCATAACTTTTTTTTCCTCCTCATTTGTTTTCACTGAGATGTTTTATTAGCTCTGCCACACATATGCAGTTCTCACATTAAACAGTGTGGGAGGATATTTATGTCCAGTGTCAAACATGAAAAATATGTCATACTTCCTTGCAGTGATAATGTTTGCCTAAAACTTTTTATCCTTCCCAGCAATGACATTACAGACCAGGCAAAGTTTGTGTTTAGATCTGGAACGCTGTTTTATATGCCAGCAGCAGATTTACTTTTATCTTTCAAACTGTTTGTGACAGTCATAACTGTTTTCATCACTCAAAGATTGTTGTATTTAAACAGATGAAAGAGTGATTTACATAAATTGGCATGAGTCTGCAAAGCACAGAACCTTATTGGCGTAGTACTCTGAGATTGTATAGTTAGACAATAGCCTCAGTCCATAAGACACCAAATAAGTTGTCCTGGAATGTGATTGCATCCATATGCCTCTTAACTAATGCAATATTGACAGCGAGCTGATTCAAAGAACAAGAATTTGCTCTGAACCGANAAAAATATGATGTGTATGATATTTATAACATCTATACCTAGAATTACTGATACCTTTACTATAGCCACTATCTACTGTCTGGACTCAACATTCTCCTTGAATTCTCATTGTAACCTCTATTTTCTCTTCAATTCCACTGGATTTCTTCCAATGTCTATATCATAGAGGTAAACAAAATTGTAGATTATGTGTGTTGTTTTTTTACAGGGATCCTATTAGGTTTTCTTTTAGTTCATCTGCTTTCTTCTTTACTGTATTCATATGAATCTCCTGCATTCCTATATATCTACTTGTGTCACGATTTGCTCTACTACAGTCACCCCCACTAGAACACACTTTATCTATATTTGCTTTGCTATGGACATCCTTGTCTTACCCTACAAAGAATTTAAATCTATGTCAAAGCTTTGCTCATTGATTCATTCCTTTAGCTATCCTTTGAGCAAGTGTTTACATATATGGCAGATACTACTGCAAGGAAAGAGCAGAATCAAGAATTGAAAAGGATTGGCTAGAAGAGGTTCATGCACTTAAATAATGAAAGGACCAAACACACTTGCTCTGAAAAGACTCTACTACCTACTGTCACACTGGTCATTTTCACCTTATATTTCTATTCTGTACTCTATAATAATTTCACACCGTAGTCTTTCTATTAAGCTTGGAAATACCCTTCACTGCTACTATATAAAACAAACTGATTGCAACAATAACATGCTTAATCTGATATGCATTTATGTGGTATTTCTCTGTAGGATTTTGTGCTTTTAATGCTAATACTTTTTCTTGATTGCTTTTCATACCTGAGCAGGCACATGAATATTCTGTTTTAATGCTTTTGATTTTGAGCTCGGTGTGATTATTGTCAGAATTAGCCAAGGATTTNGATGCTGAAAATTTCATCAAGAAATTGTAGCTCTTTGGATTAGATTCTCTTATGGTGTAAACTCTGATTTCCTTTTTAAGTAATGAGAACAGGCAGAACTGTTGTTTTGAGAAAAAAAATAACAATCACAGTGTTCCTAAGGCAGTTATCAGAAATTTGAAGCTAGTTAAAGGACAGAGTTTGTTACTAAGCAGTCAAAATTGAGGAATGACCAAGTAAAACCGTATGGATGATACGGTGTTGTGAGATTACAACTGTGATTAAAGACAGACTTCTCCTAAACGTAAAAAAAAGTCTGATTTCAGGTCATCATTCAACCTCTCCTACAACTTCTGTGGCATCTTTGTGCCTAAATAC
>WEIV01007680.1:0-19384 GCA_013390005.1 Calyptomena viridis | reverse complement strand
ACTGGTGGAAAAGGCCTCTCAGCGAGGTTTCGATATTCCGATGTCCCAACAAGTCCAGGAGAGAAGAAGAAGAAATCAAAAGTCCAGGAAAAATGCAGAAGTTTAAGTCTCTTCCTTACAAAGAAAACAGGCAGAAATCTGGCTGAGAAAGCTAGAAGGCCAGTGTCTTCCTCGCTCTCTTTGCAGCCTGGCCACCGACAAGAAAAAACCAAAACTGCACAGCAGCATAGCAAAATTGACCTTGAAACACTAGAATTGTTTCGAAAAGATTTTCTCTAGCTAGGTTTTTTTCTCTCCGCTCTTGGGGCTCAGTTTTAAAATCGCAAGATTCATTTTTTTCCTAGCATAGAGAAGACGAATATGGGATATATCATAAAGTCACCCCAAGACAATCTTATAGACAGATTTATTTCAATACATGGATTGAAAAATTTACTCTCATCATCACGTTGACATTTTTCCAATATTTTAATATTCTTTCAAAGAACATGGACCCACAGTCATAGTAGTGATCTTCCTGTTATAGTGAAAATTTCTTTCTTAATTTTGCTTACTCTTCTCACATACATATGCAAATAAACTCTTATCTCTAATTTGTATATTTTAACCATAAATGAGAATGAAACAATAAAAGATATTATTGGTAAAACTGATTCATTAATTTGAGTTTGGATCATCATCTCCTAAGTAAGATAAGAACTAATTTAATTATTCTTTATCATTTAGAAACTGAACTTTAACTATTTGGGCCCAAATTATCTGAACAAAATGGCTGATTCATTTAAAGTGCTTATGGGCAAATTCAAGCAAAACATTTAGCAGCTTTGAAGAACATTATTTCAGGATCATGTATTTCAATGCATTCCATTGTAGCCATAAAAAAAAAAAAGGCAACATTTTTGAGAACTTCTAACTTTCTTTCTTTCTTGAATTGTGACCTAAAATTTGGCAAGGGGATATCTAACCAGATTCAGTTTGTAAAATTCCAGTTTGCATAGACTTACTCATTTGTTTAAGAGGATTTAGCTTACAGAACTGAAATCCCCAAGAGCTTAGTCTGAGTTGTAGTCTTATCTGAGCTCATAGCAATGCTTCTCTGTCTTCTTAGTTCTTGGGGAGGAGGGATAAGGGGTGTGAGAGCACTCCATTTCTAACTTGTCTCCATTCAACAACCAACAATCAACTTTAGATGAAATTTATATGCAACTCTGTTCTGTGGACATCTGTGGTTATCTGTGGATAACCTTGGCTGACTGCCATATGTCTACCAAGCTGCTCCCACTCCCTCTCCTCAGCAGAACAGGGGAAGAAAATAAAATCTCATGGGTTGAGATAAGAATGGAGATAACTTATCAATTACTGTCACAGGCAAACAGCCTGAACTAAAGGAAGATTAATTTGATTTACTGCCAAACAAAAACAAAGTAGGATAGTGCCACTCCTTCCTTCTTATGCTTTTCCACTGTTCCAGCATGGGGTCCTTCCCACTGTCTGCAGATCTTTTAGAGCTGCTTTAGCATGTGTCCTTTCCATGTGTTGTGGTCCTCCAGGAATGGACTCTAGTATNACAATCAACTTTAGATGAAATTTATATGCAACTCTGTTCTGTGGACATCTGTGGTTATCTGTGGATAACCTTGGCTGACTGCCATATGTCTACCAAGCTGCTCCCACTCCCTCTCCTCAGCAGAACAGGGGAAGAAAATAAAATCTCATGGGTTGAGATAAGAATGGAGATAACTTATCAATTACTGTCACAGGCAAACAGCCTGAACTAAAGGAAGATTAATTTGATTTACTGCCAAACAAAAACAAAGTAGGATAGTGCCACTCCTTCCTTCTTATGCTTTTCCANCTCCACAGGCTGAAGGGGAATCTCTACTCTAATGCCTGGAGCAACTCCTCATCTTCCTTCTCTGACCATTGTGTCTGCAGGGCTGTTTTGTATTTTTATTGATCTTCTGTTACAGTTCCTTTGGAACATTTTTTACTGTTTCTTAAATATGTTATCACAAAGGCACCACTAGCATTTCTGGTGGGTTCAACTTTGGCCAGAAGCAGGTCCTTCTTGAAGCTGGCTCTGTCCTACATGGGAGAAGCCTCTTCTCACAGAAGTCACCCCTGCAAAACCTTGGCTACCAAACTCTTGCCATCTAAACCGAATGTAAACACACTATATGATTTTTATAGGAGCAAACCCTGCTTTGTGTTTATAGAGTTGATCTGGTAACTGTCTTTTGTGTATGTGTGTGTTTGGCAGAGAGTGATATTTCTTCAGGGGTTTTCAAGTTGTTTTTTTCTTGTTGTGGCTTCAGTTTGGTTGTTAGTCTGTCCTAACTTCCTTTTGGAAAGATATGATTGCCTTGTGACAGAAGGCAATAACTGATCAAACTAGAAAGAAGCAGGATGAAGGATCATGAGACTAGAACCCTGGGCAAGAAAACTAGCCACATAATTAAATCTAAACCTGCCTGAAGCCAAAGTTTTGCGTAAAAATAGAGGCCTCTCTGAAACAGCAGTGGAATGGAAGAGTTTTACCCCTTAGACAAGTGAGATATATAAATTAAACCCTGTAAAAGAATGTGTGATGAATGCAAAATCTTGACATAGGTATTAATACTAATACACCATACTGTAATAATATTTGTCATAATATAGTGTAATAGTAGCTAGAGTGATTAACATAAACCAGAGACAGAAGGATTCTGCTGTTATAGACCCCCAGTATTTGGATATTTTGCAGTACTGAGTTTGTTCTCTGAGAAAATGTCTGTGGAGAATAGACAGATGCAGATAAATTGAAGATTGATATTGAGCAATAAATAGCACTATAAAGGATTTTCTTCTCTTGCAACATAATTCATGTTGTTTAATTCCAGTTGAAAAATTAAGGGTGTTCCTTCATTTTCCATAACTTTTTTATTTCAGTGCTGTGTAGGTATTTATTTTTACCATTCATATTATTACTCCTGTATGAGTGGATAAACACACAAATTCAGCATGTTTTGTTTGGGTTCTTTTCAATAGGAGTTGGTAACTGTTTCTCTACAGATTTTCCTTTTTGCTCTATTCTGTGACCTTCTGCAAAGGCAAACTCAAGGTAAAACTGATAGTCTTACACCATGACTAGATGTTTAGCTCAGCAAAATTGAAAAAGATTTAATGACAATAAAATTACTCCCATATTAGTTGTCATAGACAAACTCTGTATGTGTCAAGCGATAGATTCTTGATGATAGCTTCAACAGTCTTGGGTTTGTATTGGCACACATTTAAACAAGAAAAAAAAAGCACTATTCATAATAAAAGGGTCAAAATTCTCTGTGCAACTCTCTTTGAGTCTCATAGTACCAGAAAAAATACCCTGAATTAGTTAATTTTCATTTGTATGATCTTCAAAAGCATATTGACACATGGAGATTAAGCTATTCAATCTATTGAAACATTCTATTTTCCTGAAGATTTTCCAAAGATGAGTGAAAGCCCTTAGTCAAATCACAAATGACACAAATGGGATTTGTGTTACTTCTTATACTATTAAAATAGTGTATTGCACGTTTTTATCTAATGCAGAATATTTTGTAAACATCAAAGGACCACAGTCTCTACAGTTTCAATTTTTTTATGATGATTAACAACATGCTTATATTTTTTGCATTGAAATAAAACGACTTAGTCTATGGAAGAAAAACCATTTTTATTTTAAAATGAGAAAAATCCCATCCACTTAAATAAAGAGGATTCAGGCATAGTAATTATAGCATTTATGTAGCTGCTATTAAATAGATTTTAGGCCTTATGCTACCTTGAAAATTTTTACAGACATTTGTGCATACAGTGACTACCCATTCACACTGTTATTTCCGTTTGACAGGTCAAGCAGTAACTACTGGTCTAACGGATAGATTCTGTGTACTTGCATTGAAAATGTTCACGTAAAGTATTGCAGATTCAGATAAAATTCCTTGGTATTCTTTTTTCCCATTTATTCTTCCTTGTTAGTGTCTAGTATCTATATTTCCATAAGAAACCTAAAAATGTAGGTGTCTGCTATTAAAAGTTACATTAAGGGAGAGCTGCTGAAATTCGATGTTTTCTTTCTTTAACAAAACTACTTTAATTTTCGAGGTTAAACTACGTGATATAGCACTCTAGAATGTCAAATTGTATTTTAACATTTAAAATAAAAAAGTTACTGTTATGGTTTGACTCNGTCCTCCCAAGAAATGCTGTTCTGTTGCTCCAGCGTGTCTTCTTCTCATGGCCTACAGGACTCCGTCAGGCCCCCTGCTCCAAACACAGGATCACAGCCTCTCTTTTCCAGCATTTCTCTGTTCCAGCGTGGAAAAATCTTCCAGTCTTTCCATGGGTTCACAGAGGAATCTTCACTCCTATGATTCCTCACAGATTGCTGGGGCCCTATTCCAGTGTTTAAGGCATCTTCTCTTTCTCCTCTCTCTGACCTTGGTGTTCATCAAACTTCCCACCCTCCTGTCTCTTAAGCCGCTATGATGTTCTACCCAGCTTTTTTTTTCTTCTCCTTCTTAAATATGTTATCACAGAGGCGTTAGCAGTCGACCTCGAGCTAGCTTAGAGCAGAGAAAAACTCCAGCAGCTTCTTAAAGAAGCCTCTCTCCTAGCCCCCCCCCAGCTAATAAAAAACTCTGGCTTCTTAAAACCACAACAGTTACATGAAACTTTCTTTAAATTTTTCAGTCATCCATCTTTAGTCAGCTAAAGTCAGGTACATTAAGCAAAAGTCATCTCAAATTAGTTAACTATGACCAAATGTAGTTCCTTCAGGCAGAAGTAGCTGTGTTAATGAAAGCAAATGTAGTATGCCTCCTTCTGACCCATTCTCTTGATTCTTGGTAGAGGGAAATTAGCTAAAGAGGAAAGGTGTGGTAGACTAAAAGCTGTAATGGTTGGGAAGAAAAGAACAGGCAAACAGGTATGTAAAGATATATTATACACACTGCAGTTTCAGAAAAGCACAATGAGAGAATGAGACTTGCCTCTCTTGAGATGAATCTTCACATCAAAATTATACTGAAACAAAGCAAGTATTACTGCAATAAGGCTGAAGGAGAAAAGCCATACCGATAGGGGTTGGGGCAATAAAGTTATGAAGGGAACAGAAATCTCTTGTGGCAGCATAGATGAAAGACAAACATTGCTGCTAATTCTCACAACTTTGAGTGAAATTTTATCAAGTGATAAAATACCAGCTGTTTTTGCAAACAAATCTGGAAGTAGCAAGATACTGGAACTTAGCAATATTTCAACAGAAATTTAGGAAATACCCTAGGTTTTGTACTTTTGTATGAATGAGAAGTCCCATGGTGCTATTAAATTGTTCGTGTGGATAGAGTTCTATGTAACAGTTTATTTTATAAACCTAAATTAAGAGAGTAACTTATTTTATTGGAGGTGCAGTCATTATGTAAAGCCCCACAGGGATCATTTATTATCCAGGCCAGCTTATTGCTGACTGAGTAGTAAATAACTCAACTTTAAGATATAAAACCTGGTCCTGAACAGGAAGAGAAGGAAGTACGCATATCCATAAAGTCTTTAAGTACCAAAAATGTATAACAGGACTTAATTAGGAAATATTTTATGCTGATAGTAGAAACCTTTAGATTAATTATGCAATAAAAATCATGCAGACGTAACTGTCGTCCCATTTGAAAAATCTATTGTCATTGAAAATGGTGTGTTTTTTCTGTATACTAGAAATGTTGGGCACTTGTGATATACATTAAATAATACTTTTAATGGTGTCTGCCATTGTTTTTCCACTTCATTCTCAGAGGAACCTCATCTGACTTTCCCATAAGTGACCTTAGAACAATTATCCTCCCTCAATTAATTATAATTTTTTTCTTTGTAAAATGTTCACATTCTGGCTCATCAATTTATGTGATCAGGAAATGGGAAGTATTCTAACAGTGGGCACAATTCAGCAAGGGTGCAGAAGGTTATCACGACCTACATGGTGGGAAGAGTTCCTCTTTTATAGATTATTTTTTTCTCCCCATAGAATTTCACTAATTGACTCTATACCCTTGAATGGCTGTTCTGTACAACACACCTCTCCCTTCTTATTGAGTTTAACTTTACTCCAGAATTCTCTCCCTCTTCCCCCCAAGTGCCACAGGGGGACAGGGAATGGGTGCTGTGGTCAGTTCATCACATGTTGTCTCTGCCTTACCTTCTTCCTCAGTGGGAGGACTCCACACTTTTCCTCTGGTCCAGCATGGGGTCCCTCCCATCGTAGACAGTCCTCCACCAACTTCTCCAACATGGGTTCTTCCCAGACACTGCAGTTCTTCACAAACTGTTCCATCATGGCTCCCTTCCATGGGGTGCAGTCCTTCCAGAACAGACTGCTCTGGCAAAGATCTACTGCAGGGTCACAAGTGCTGTCAGCAAACCCGTGCCAGTGTAAACTCCTGTCTCCATAGGGCCACGGGTCCTGCCAACTACCTGCTCCAGCATGATCTTCCGATGGGATCACAGCCTCCATCAGGCCTCCAGGGGCTGCAAGGGAGTCTCTGCTCCACTGTGGACCTCCATGGACTGCAGGGGCACAGCTACCTCACCATGGTCTGCAGCACAGACTGCAAGGTGTGCAGGATATGAATCCCCGATGTGGTGTCTGAAGCACCTTCTCCCTCTCCTTCCTCATTGGCCTTGGTGAGGAAGAGCATTTTCTCTCACATATTCTCACTTCTCTCCCCAGTTATACAGTTTACTGAGCTTTTTTTTTCCCATTCTTAAATATGTTATCACAGAAGTGCTACCACTGTGGCTGATGGGCTCATTCTTGGCCATTAGTGGGTCTGTCTTGGAGTCAATTAGCATTGACTCAGTCAGAAATGGGGAAGCATCCAGCAAGTTCACACAGAATCCACCCCTGCAACCCCTCCACTACCAAAACCTTGCCACACAAACCCAATACAGATGTTTATACTATCACTGGTTCCTTGGTCTTTGCAAAGAAAAGTTATATAAATTATTTCCCCCACTCTAGATATTCAAGAACTGTCTGGATGCAATCTTGTGCAATGTGCTCTAGGATGACATTACTTGAGCAGGGAGGTTGGACCAGATGACCTACTGAGGAGACGGACAGTTGTCATTACTTCAGCTAGATTTAGTGACAGAGGCCACTGGTCAGGGAGGAACAGCCCCAGAGCTGGAAAGTCAGGGCTGTGCCTTAGGGTTTTCACTCTGAGGGTTAATTACCCTGAACTAATCACCCTACACTGGATTGGTTCCTTTACATCGACAGAAGGCAAGGACGAGGAGAAGTCTCGATTGGGGTGCCACAGTTCAAAGCTTTATTGCCCTAGAGTCTCAGGGAAGGCATATCCCAGAGAGACCCTAGGGTAGTAGATGTTACAGAGTATCGAAACTTCAGGGGAGGCAAGCCCAAAAGAGCAAATCTGGGCTCTGTGCAACAACTTTTAAAGAGGGGTGGAAACATAGGAGGAATTTGGGGTTAGCCAATGGGCAACTGGGACAGGAGGAGTCAGGGATGGATTGATGCATGAGGCGAGCCAATGACAACAAGGGGTTGACTTGGAAAGGTCACATGAACTAATGGGACGTCTAGGAAAAGAGGAAAATCCAGGTGGGGCTTGACATAGAAGGAACTATAACAAAGGGAGGGGTTTGGGGGATTGACAGAGAAGGGTCTGGAATAAAGGGAGGGGTTTGGGGGATTGACAGAACCGGGGATGTAAACTTTTACAGAACATATTATTTTAAACCTAGGGGTGGAACAGAACATTTATAAGGGTGAACAGAACATCCTCAACTCAGTAAATGCACCACCACAACCTGCTGTGATCCTTTCCAGCCTTACCCATCTGTGATTCTGTGAAATATATAACAGCATATTTTCCTACATTTTTGAATAAGCAAATCCTGTGTTGAAAACACTGGCACAACAATTTGACAACTAAGTTAGATATATGTATTCAGTATTGTATTATGTGTATAAATTGTACATACCCTAGTGTTTCAAAATGGGATTATAAAACTTTTTCTGCATTATCTTGCAAAATGTCAGTGCATCAATGTATAATGCTGAATGTCTGTAGCTTTGGCATAGCAAATTCAAATATCAAACAGCCAACTTCACCCTTTTTTGAATCACATACTTAAACTCTGTTTCTTTTCACATACTACTATTTAGTTTAGTTCACATTCTAGTATTTAGTTAATCTTTGTTTCAAGAAATAGTATGTAATGAATTCAAGTGTAATTTTACTAATGCCTAAAAAAATCTAGCTGTGTGTCATATTTCCATTGATATGGTCAGTAAAACAAATAACGGATATTATTCTAAAATGTTGCTACAGTAAAGAGTGTCTGGTCTTTGTTTGGTATTTCCCTGAAGGACTATAGATTTTGAATCTCTGCTGAAGTGATAACAAGTCTTCAACATTGTCCTTTTCCACTGTGCACCAGTGATCTCTTTTCTTTCAAAATTGTTTTCCTTATAAGAAGCACATTCTTATCTTTTATTTTCCCTTGAGTTACAGGAAGAAAAAGATAGGCAAGTTACCTCTCCAAGCTGTAACTCCAGTGTGATTCTGTCAAAATGCATTTGTGTAGTAAGTGACCATTTTTTTTCCCCAAGGCCCCATTTAGTCACCTCCAAAATGGGCCTGTCCTTCACAAAGACGGAGGGTAAGAGAAAAAGAATATTCCTATCTTGCTATCTTTATACTATTGGCTACTGTAGCCTTGGGCTTTCCCTTCAGGACGTCACTGGTTAGAAATCTGCAAAAGTCTTCAGAGAGATATACAAAAATAATGTAAGGATAATGTAAAACAAAATGAGATGAGTACCTTAATTTTCCTTATATTATTATTTAGTTTTTCCCTTAATTTGATATGTTTTCTACCTATTTCTTGTTGGAAAATACTTTGGCAATTATTAACTTAATTTAGTGTTGTGCAGCCACAAACTACAAATTTGTATACTGAGTTTCCGAAGTGAATATCCAAAATATTCTCAAACGGAGTTAGTCTTACAAGTCAGTGGTTGTGACCACAGGAAAACAAATATCCATCCTAGCCATCTCTTATTGTAGCTAACATGAAGTGAAAAACCTCAAAAAGCAGACTAAATCATACAAGAGAACAAAAATTGATATGTAAAATTACAAAGTAACCAAAATGTAAAATAAGATAGAAAAATGTACTTAACCAATAAATTTACTTTTGACTTTTCAAGGTAGTCATTATATATAATAAATGTATTCCAGATGCTTATATTATGCAATATCCTATAGAAATAGTGTTTCCACTAAAATGTACTCTATATTTTCTGCTGTGAATCACAACATTTTTACATATGCATTATGTAAAAGAAGGTATTATAATTATTGACATTTTTATCTGACTAATAGATTAACCAATAGACTCTTACACACAGTGTTGTTGGTAGGAATTCAAGGTTACAGAAGACTAGCAGATATGCCTTCTATTTTTCTTCACTATTTGGTATCCTACACTGAAATTTCCAATTTTATAGTTGTGGGGGTTTTTTAAGTTTGAATTTTGGTGTTAATAATTGAGCTGTCTGAATATTTTCTGTTTTTTTTTCTGCTAATCTTAAAACAACTGTAATTTATTTCTCTTTATCATAAATGAATTATTTACAATGAGGGACCGGTATGAGTTTATCAAGAAAAGAGGCTCTGTACCTAACCTTTTAGGAGTTTTTGAAACAAATATACATCCTAGGGAAGCCGAAACACAAATGGTAAAGCTAGCAGTAAAAAAGGTTAATATAATTTACACTTTAATGAATTCAAACAATTATGAATTAGTGGTCTCTCTTAAAATAATGTTATTTAAAATGTTATTATTTAACAAAAGCCCAGGAAGCAGAATGTTTGTTTCCTGTCTTAAAGGAAATTTGTTGACATTCTCCAAACAAATCTTAAAACTATTTGCACTTCAATAAAAAAAACAAAACCTCAAACAGAACAAAAAAACAAACCCTCTCATTTCTGCTCCTATGGAGAACTAAATGATGACAAAAGTATTCTGTTTCAAATTCAGAGATGAACTGATGCTAATATGAAATTTACAGAGTATATAAGAGTGTTGCAAGCAAAGCATGCAGGAAAGATTTAAAGTAATGAAGGAAATATTTGCTACAAATATAAATGGATACAAATAAGGTTTAGGGATTGTTTATTTCATTTAAACCTGCCATTCATATAACATTTTGTTCAACTTCATTTATGAAAGCAAATTCAATATAAGGCTAATATATAGCCTTATATTACATAGGATATGTAGCAGTTACATAGGATAAATAAATTTTTTTTACCAACTAGCTCCTGTAAATACCTATAGTCTGCCTAATAATTTTTTGAATGTAGAAACAGTTTCTTTAAGTCCTAATAGGGATAGTTTTGCTAAGCTATATATCTCTTCAAATTTGACAAAAAGTAAGAAAACTCTTGTTGTTTAGGATTGAATAATAGTTACAGAGAACCATTGGACTAGCTACATCAGAATAGTAGCCCCAGAGGAGACTAAATTGAAGTAGGTGTAAGTACATTTACTCTCTAACATATATTGTTTGAGAAAACTACATTAAGTTACTTCATGTAATCACTTGTTGGAGAATTAGTGTATAGAATACATTTGTTTTCCTAAATGAAATATGAAGTGACTTAGACACTTAGAACAGTACTAATATACCAGACAGCCTAGGAAAACTTTGTATTTCCTTGCCAGTTAAAAACTGAGTAGTTCTGTAAGTTTGACACTAGCAGTCTCTCCAAGATTGATAATAGAATTGAGTTTGTTTGTTCTTTGGAATATCTTACATAGTTTCTTCAGGACAGTTATAGCTTTTTTCAGAGGTCTGTGATCTCAGGAAAGTTTGAACCTGGTTTTATCTTTTTTAAAATTATGAATTATATTAATCTTTTCCTGGAACTGTTTGAAAAATATAAAAATAAAGCTTTAAGAGAAGTTCATGGTTTTTGTGTTTTTATTAGATGATTTTGTTTTATTATTTTTGATTTTTCTTTAACCAAACAGAATAATAAAGCCTTTCAAAACCCTATGAGGTCTTTTTCTAAATAATCTCAAATCATTTCATTTCCTTGGAAAAATGGAATGTTCTTTATTTGCCTCTTGTCATATTTTAATTGTGTTTAGTGCCTTAATAGCTGAAAGCTCTGTGAAATCAGGTGTATGCTTTGAAAATACTACCCCTGAAAAACTGAGTTAAAATCAAACACTTGCTATTTGTTTGTTTTTTCTCATAATCAAACTCCAATATATGGAAATACAAAAATGTAGTAGCAAGACCTTTAAAGAGACATTTTTGAATTATGGTATAGGGATATTTGTTGCTATTATTACATGTGATATATTAATTTTATTTTTAAGATTTCTATCATTTTCATAGTTAGCATCTCTCATCAAAGAAGTTTGTGATAGTTAGACTAGACAAGGAAAAAAATATTTTGTTCTGAATTTCCATTACTTATGTACCATATTTCCTCTATTTGTAGATGATGAGTTCTTTCCTGAGTTTCTTACTTTGAGCACAATATTTTCTTTACAAAGTTCTAATACATAACACACTGCAACCAAGGGTACTAAAAGAACTGGTGTATCTCCTTCCAAGGGTATTTTACTATCATCTTTGTGGTTTGCAAACTTAGGAGAGATACACAAAGACTGGAAAAAGGTTTTATGACCTTTGCAAATGCAGGCCAACCTTTATTTCAGTTCTTGGGGAAATCACAGATCAAGTCTTCTTGGAAGCCTTTTTCTGCCATGTGAAGAAAGTGATTGTGAACAGCTCGTTCATCAAGGGTAAATCCCACCTGACCAAGCTGATTACTCCTTTATGATAAGTAATTTGGTCATTGGACAAGGGGACAACAATAGGTATTTCTACCTCAGCCTTACCAAAGCTTTTCACTCTATCCACTCATCCAGAGTGGGATATGTGAATGTAATGTCTTGACTTGAATGCAAGAATTTTGTCAGAGGTGACCAAATGGAAGACAAAAGCAAAACAAAACACAGAAACAAAATCAGCCAAACAAAAATCCAACAGAACAACCAACCAACTCCTCTCCCAAAACAAAAGTTCCCCTCCCCCTACAAAAAAAACCCCAGCAGGTTGGATAATAGGATTGAGGATAGTAGTAAATGGGTCATACTGAGCTGGAGACCAGTGCATCCAGTTTTGAGAGACTGATTAACTGAAGCAAGTTCAGCAGAGATCTGCTAAGGTGATCAGAGGCTGGAGCACTTGTGCTGTGAAGAGAGCCTGAGGGAGTTGCAGAAGTAGAATCTAATATCAGCCTATCAATATCTATGAGGAGATTATTGAGAAAACAGAGCCAGGCACTGGTACATGATGGAGGACTGAGGGTACAAAGGACATAGGTTAGAACAAGCCTATAGATATAAGGAAAAACTTTTTTTTACCATGCAGACAGTCAATAAGTGGAATGGGTTTACCAGAACAGATTTCATCTTGGGAGGTTTTCAACACCAAACTCAATAAATCCTGAGCAACCTGGTCTTAGCTCAGAGTTGGACCTACCTTGAGCAGGAGCCTGGAGACCAGCAGAGGTCCCATGCAGGAGATCTCAAGGAGGGGATCAAGAAAGCCAAGGCACAGCTAGAGTTGAACTTGACTAGGGAATGAAAATAATGAGGGTTTCTTTAGGTATATAGGACAACAAAGGAGGTTGGAAGAAACTGTACCTTCAATGATGAGTGAAACAGAATACCTGGATACAAGCAACAAGGCTGAGGTACTCAACCATCTTTTTTCCTTCCACTTCGCTGACAAGTGCTCTAATCAGACCCCTCTTCTCACAGAAGGGGGAACATGGACTGGGAGGATGAAGTGCCGTCCACCATAGGAGAAGACCACTAAGGTTAAAGACCATCTAAGGAACCTGAAGGTGTACAAATCAATGGGACCTGATGAAATGTATCTGAGTGTCCTGAAGGAACTAACAAATGGAAGTTGCTAAGCCACTAGCCATCATCTTTGAAAAGTTGTGACAGACTGGTGAAGTTCCCACTGAGTGGAAATGGGAAAACATAACTCCTATTTTTAAAAAGTGAAAAAGAAAGACTCAGGGAACTACAGGCCAAACAGTCTCAATTCCGTGCCTGACAAGATCATGGAGCAGATCCTCATGGAAACTGCTAAGGCACATGGAAAATAAGGAGGTGATTGGTGACAGCCAAAATGGCTTCAGTATGGGCAAATTGAGCCTGAAAAATTTGGTCTCCTTCTATGACGCGAGGACCACTGTCACCACCCTGGCTAGCCTCAGTGACAGCGGTCACTGGTCAGGTGGGGAACAGCCCTGGAGCTGGAAGTCAGGGCTGCTCCTTAGAGCTTTCGCTCTACACTGGGCTGGTCCGTCGTCTCAGTTGGGAAGCAAGGACGAGGAGAGTCTCAATTGGGGTGCCACAGTCCAAAGCTTTATTGAGCCTCAGAGGAAGCAGACCCAAAAGAGCCTTAGGGAAGCTCCTCTGGGCTCTGTGCAGTAACTTTTAAGCAGGGATGGAAACATAGGAGGAGCTAGGGGTTAGCCAATGGGCAACTGGGACAGGAGGAGTCAGGGAGGGATTGACACAATAGGAAAACCAATGGTAACAAAGGGTGGAGTTGGAAGGGTCACATGTGCGAATGGAAAGTCAAGGAAAAGGGGAAAACCCAGGAGGGGTTTGGTGATTGGCATAGAAAGAACTGGAACAAAGGGAGGGGTTTGAGGGATTGACAAGACCGGGAGTGTAAACCTTTTACAGAACATACCATTTTAACTATAGGGGTGAACAGAACACTCTCAACCAAGAAGATACACCACCACACTTCTACATTGGCGTTACAATGTTGTTGAACAAAGGGAGTGACTGGTATCATCTACCTGAACATGTGCAAAGCATGTGGTACTGTCCCATACAACATCCTGGTCTCTAAAACTGAGAGGCATGGATTTGATAGATGTGCTACCTGGTCATAAGGTTCAACAACACCAAGTGCAAGGTTCTCGATCTGGCTCAGGGAAATCCCAGATATGGCTGCAGGCTGGACAAAGAGTATATTGAAAGCAGACCTGCAGATCAGGATTTGAGGATATTGGTGGATGAAAAACTGGTATGACCTGACCATGTGCTCTTGCAGAACAGGAAGTCAATTTATGTTAAGATGCATCAAAAAAAGTGTGGCAAGCACATCAAGGGAGGTGATTGTCCTCCTCAATTCAACTTTTGTGAGACCCCACCTGACGTACTGCATCCAGCTTTGGGGCTCTTGGCATAGTTAAAATATGAACCTGCTAGAGTGGGTCCAGAGGAGAGCCATGAAGATGATCAGAGGGCTGAAGCACCTCCCCTCTGAAGACTGGCTAAGAGAGTTGGGATCATTCTGCTTGGAAAAGAGAAGACCCTGGAGAGATCTTATAGCAGCCTTCCACCACCTAAAGAGGGCTTACAGGGAAGATGGGAAGGGACTTTTCATCATGAAGTGCAGTGCTAGGAAGAGGGTTAATAGGTTTAAACTGAAAGAGGTAAATCTACATTGGATATAAGGAAGACAATTTTTCATGATGAAGGTGGTGATACATTGGAACAGATGTCCCAGAAAAGTTGTGGATGTCCCATTATTTGTAGTAATCAAAGTTAGATTGGACTTGGCTTTTAGTAAAAGCCTGATCTAGTGGAAAATGTCCCTATAGCAGCAGGGTTGAAACTAGAGGATGTTTGAGGACCCTTTCAACTCAAACCTATGATTCTGGCTTGAATTGCCCTGTGAACTTGTGAAATGCATCTGAATGAAAGTGCTTTTTAGAAGATCCCAATGCAATTTGAGAGAATATAATAGCTCTAACAATTGTAGAAATAGGAGAGAATAATTCAGATTCCTTGCAGTTAGGACTACTGAGGTGAAACGTTATTGGATTATAGCTAAAATATTTTTTTAATGTGTTTACATAATATGAGTATATAAATTTGTATATATACTACATATTTATGTCTAGCCTCCTTTTGACTTTGGGCAATTCTTTTTCTGTCACTACTCCCTTTCTGTGCCATGTCATTGGTTTATCAATTTGACCTATATTGAAATGTGGACATGTCTCTGTTTCTACTTTTAAGAGCTCATGTACTACTAGTGATATTTTACTTAATGTTATTGCCTAAAATTTTACAAAATAAAATAGGGTAGAAATACTTTTCCTCATATGCTTTAAATTTCAAGTATTCTATAAACACAAAGAATTCTGATTTTTCTAAGACCTTGTAGTGGTTTAACTCTAGCCAAAACTAAGCACCACACAACCAACCTCTCACTCATTCCCCCTGTTGGGATTCCTTACACAGAATTTCCTCCTTAAGAAGTTTGAGTATAGAATCAGGCTTAGGGAGGCATTTTGGCAAATGTTCTTATGTAGATTATTTTAATTTGCTTAGAATTTTCTAGATGTCAGCATATACCTGCAGAGTGTTTGTTTTATTCTTCTATAAATAAATTTCTTATTTATTTCAACAGAAATTGAAAAGGAAAGCTGTGGGGACCCTGGCACACCATTGTATGGTATCAGAGAAGGGGATGGATTTTCTAATCGTGATGTTTTAAGGTTTGAGTGTCAGTTTGGATTTGAATTAATTGGAGAGAAATCTATCATTTGCCAAGAAAACAACCAGTGGTCTGCAAACATACCAATCTGTATTTGTATGTACCAAATATTTTCTTCTTATTATTTTTAAGACATAATGTTATGATAAATTTTTACTTATAGGTAATAATTTGTGTGATTTATTTCAGAGTTAGCACAATGCACTTAATTCAGCTGACAGGATGAATTTACTTTTGTTCACTGGTGGGTTTGCCTAATAATTATGTGCAAAATAGGTTCCAGAACTGCTAAAATATTTTTTTCTCTTATAGCAACTATTAAAGTAGTTATCTTTATGTGATTTGATATAATGTTTTATTATTGGATTTTTTTGCTGGGTTCTGTAAATTTTATATGTATGATACACTTTTTATAGTCAGTCTTATATGTCAATGTATTTCCTTACATTCTGGATTGAAATCAAGGTTTTAAATTATTTAAATTTTTTTCCATGTATTATATATGATAGCTTTTAGCACTTAAATTATCATAGACACTTATAGCTCTCTTCCAGTTGCATTATACAGCATAGGAAAAACCAATGCTGTTATACATTTTCGTGGCAGCACTTTTCTTAACTTTTCCACTAAAATAGTATGGATCAAATATATTCAGAGTGCCATCAGTGGCTTTCATCCCTGCAACTCAATTTAGTATGGCTTAACTGAATTAGTTGAATATAAAACATTATCCTGATAACAACAAAACCTCTCTGTTGTCTCTTTGAGGCTTGTTAAATTCTTGTGCCTCTGTGTGAACAACAAATGATAAGGACACTATTGACTTTCTGCCCCTTTAATGTGCTCAGTGAGAGCACATCTAAATAGTTCCCTACAAGAGAAAATAAGTGATGCCAAATGATTGTTATCATGGGTAAATTGTAAGGCCTGAAGTGGATTTCCAATGCAACAAGGATTTCTTGAGGGCTCTGCTTGGAAGGTAGCTTTATTGAGAGGAAGGGAATATGAAGATTAAAAAAACAACCTTCTTTCCAGATTCACAGATCATTACAAATAATGAATTATTCAGCTGAGGTAATCAGTAAGTTTTATGATCTCTTACAGAAACTTAGCACTAAAATAAATCCTTATTGAAATATTTTATTCTGCTATCTAATCTATCTCTCTTTTTTGACAGTTCCTTGCCTTTCCAATTTCACTGCACCGATGGGAACAGTTCTTTCACCTGATTACCCAGAGGGATATGGAAATAATTTAAACTGTATCTGGACAATAATTTCAGACCCTGGGAGCCGAATCCATCTCTCCTTTAATGACTTTGACTTGGAATCTCAGTTTGACTTCCTTGCAGTTAAAGATGGTGACTCTCCAGATTCCCCCATAATAGGAACATTTACTGGTGCAGAAGTTCCTTCACATCTTACCAGTAATGGTCATATTTTGCGTCTGGAATTTCAAGCTGACCATTCAATGTCAGGACGTGGGTTTAACATCACTTATAACAGTGAGTAATAGTATTTTTTTCTTGCATGTGCATTTTTTCAACATAGAGTTTAGGAGATAGGCATGAGTATGTAAATGTGTGGTAATATGTAAGAACACTTGTGAAGATATTTGTTGAAATGTTTGGGGAGTTGCTTGTAGAAATATGTAGAAATAGATGACCTGAGCTGNTTCTTCCATCAATGTTAGAAGCTTTTCCCAGGGACACAGATCAAAACCTGTCTCCTCCTGGGTTCCCTGCAAGGGTCCCAGACCCTCCAGGGCAATTTGAGGTGTAGTCCCGATATCCTGGACTCCCAGAGTAATACATCTTCAAACAAAACTTATATACCTACAAATTCATAATTTAGGCATTTGAATTATTGTGTAATTCTTTGCTAGGTAGGGCTGAAAATACGTGTATATTTCTCATTTGTGGCTTTAGAGATAAATATGTGCATAATTTTTATTTATGGCTTTAGAAGTCACCGTGATGGGAGTGCTTGGAAGACTGACAATTCAGGCAAGTTTCGAATTGTATAACAGGACTTCACTAAATTTTCTGATAGCGCAGTTTGTGCTACATAATATTAATCACCATCACTACATGTATGAAACAACTATTCTTGAAAACTCATATGCTAGTTTAGCTTTGAATGTATATGTTCTCCTGGAGCTGATGGCAGCAGTGTATGCTATCTCTTAGTCACTGAAGTTAAAGTGAGCAGCCATAGGAGCTCTTAGATAAGTCAAACCACAATAGTCTTGTATTTTTTTCTTTGTTTTACCTTCCTTATATACATTTATTGACAACATAATAACAACTGAATGTGATATTAAATATCTTCTCCAGTAATAAATAGCATTAGCATTTATCCACATTATTTTTCCTGGTCAAAGTGTTATATTTATTCTGAAGGACATAGGAAGAGCTGCCTATGTTGTATTGCTATCAAGTTATTTGACATCATTCCTCACAAAAACCTAGGCAGGGTATATTCCCAGGTATATTCCCAGCTAGGGCAGACATGGTGATATTCAATTTGTAAGGCCACAGCCTTATGAATAACAGCCAAATACAGTGTGAAACTTTCCTGGGAGTATGTGCAAAATTAAACTTTGCCACTCCAGCAGTGAAATGAGAAGATCTAGGTTTAGCCAAGTTGTTCCTATTGGGGAGTTGGAAGAAAATTGGAAGGACAGGAAATGCCTGAAATTCCAGTCTTGCAGCTATGTGTAGAGGATGGTAGGGATAAAAGAGTGTCTATTGGGGGGATCATTGTATCCTCCAAACAGAGTTTCTCTACCTTATCCACCTCATACGTTTGGATTTTTGGTTGGTTGGTTGGTTGGTTGGTTGGTTGGTTGGTTTGTTTTCTTTGTGATGATAGAGGTGGCAGAGTAGCTTTCCATGCCAAATAGAAAACAATATAAGCAAAATATAATGGATATTTTTATATTTCCAAAAGTCTGATGTCTTTAGTACCATTCCTTTCTTTTTCCCTAGTATCTAAGAGTATGTATAATTCCAGAGGGCTTAAGATGTAAGAGAATGTTCAACTGCATGAATTCAAGGAGAGCTATATACCTACATCTTCCCTTCCCAGAATAATGTGTTACCTGCTGGGCTATGTGGAATAAACAACTAATCTTTGTTGTTTAAGATGATTTAATCTTAAAAAAAAAAAAATCAAAAAAAAACCAAAGAGGATCCATTAAACCAAAGAGGAAATGAGATTAAGTGAGGTTTGTCATCAAGAGACCCAGAATCCAAATTTTTTTCAAAGAATGCTAAGAATTAGTATTATTTTCATAATATTTCAAGGCCTAAATTCCCCTATGGATCTCTATTTACATCATCTTTTACCTCTGCATCTTTGATTTTTCTTTCTCTCTCTTTTGTTTTGTTTTGTTTTAGGTTGTCAGTCTTTCAGAGAAGTATTTATTAAGATTTAGAGGTGAACTGACACCAGATTATTCTGCAAACATTCTTTTTCCATTATATTTCAGCTCCCAGCCCTCTATCTTAACTGCTTTGTATTCATATCATTTCTCACAAATATAGAGTGTCAGCAGGAAGAAAATGTGGTGGCTTCTTATTGGTTTCTATAGGTACCAGTTGTCATTGCAAACTAAACTTTGAGTGGTAGATAGATGTCTTAGTATTATAACTAATTATTGGAAAGTCAGGGGTTATTCAGAACTGTGGCATTATAATTTTTATATCTCTTCAGT
>WEIV01007678.1:367025-426193 GCA_013390005.1 Calyptomena viridis | reverse complement strand
TTTTTTTTTCATGCTCTAATTAGACCTACAGTTAGATCTAAAGTAGAGCCTACTTTACAGCAACATAAATATTTATGTCTGTGATACTGAAACACTAATAATAAAGAATCTCAAGCCTTTTTTTCACAGCTACAAAGCAAAGAACATCTCTCCCAGTCTCTGTCTCTTTGCACCTTTCCCCCACTTTATCTGCTTCCCTCCTACCTAAGCTAAGCAGTGTGCTCAATCTGCATGCACTGGATCTTTATTTTTTTGCATCTCTAGAGCTCTCAAGTAATTATTCTGCAGTTCTAATAATTGTTACAGAAGTGAACTCTTCTGCTTGTGTCAGTTAAAGGTCTGACATTTTGGATAGTGTCTAGAAAACTGATGCTCTGAAACAAGCTAAAATGAACAGAAACTTGTTTCCTTTTTGCTCACATGGGCATTTACTCACTTCCCCATCTGCTTTGACTTTGAAGACTGCTGAGGTTCTTCCTCTGTCTGACCCACTTGGCATAAGCTAGAGAGGATTATCTTTCTTCAATAGCCAAGTTTATAGGGCTTCAGCTTGTTCATAAATNCAAGATCTTTCTTCAAAGTATGAAAATTTTTTTTTAGGGGGAGGGATCTGTTAGAAAATTATTAGCCCTTGGTGGGTGGCATGAGCAGCATGGACTGGAGGGGCTATTGTTCTGTAGTTCATGTGCTGTTTATTTTGCAGCCAGTGATCTTTTTGTATTGCTGAGGCAGATGGAGGGATTCCCAGTTCCACAAGCATAACCCTGGGAGAGATTAGTTGGTTTTAGGTTTCACCACTTGGATGATGAGGTTAGCCTGTGACAGAGATGCATCCCTGTGTATGGAAATGCTCTTAGCCCAGATCTTGTCTGGCAATGTAAAGCCTGAGAAATAACTGAGAGGTCAACTTCAGCTTTTTAAGGAATGTGATGTATGTCCATTCTGTGGCATGTGTGGACTGTTGCTTTTATATTTAAAAAGGGTAAAAAATTTAGCGACAAGCTCATGAGGGTTTTTTTTTCATGCTCTAATTAGACCTACAGTTAGATCTAAAGTAGAGCCTACTTTACAGCAACATAAATATTTATGTCTGTGATACTGAAACACTAATAATAAAGAATCTCAAGCCTTTTTTTCACAGCTACAAAGCAAAGAACATCTCTCCCAGTCTCTGTCTCTTTGCACCTTTCCCCCACTTTATCTGCTTCCCTCCTACCTAAGCTAAGCAGTGTGCTCAATCTGCATGCACTGGATCTTTATTTTTTGCATCTCTAAAGCTCTCAAGTAATTACTCTGCAGTTCTAATAACTGCTTGTGTCAGTTAAAGGTCTGACATTTTGGATAGTGTCTAGAAAACTGATGCTCTGAAACAAACTAAAATGAACAGAAACTTGTTTCCTTTTTGCTCACATGGGCATTTACTCACTTCCCCATCTGCTTTGACTTTGAAGACTGCTGAGGTTCTTCCTCTGTCTGACCCACTTGGCATAAGCTAGAGAGGATTATCTTTCTTCAATAGCCAAGTTTATAGGGCTTCAGCTTGTTCATAAATAATCCTTAGAGTTTTGAGTGCTGCCTTTCTCCTTTCCTCTTCAAAACTGACTTGCTGTTGTTTGTGTACAAATTAGGGAAATGCTTTTTCAGTTTATAGATAGAGGGGAGAGCTGGTGCAGTGACTAGGGAAGAGGGCATGTAAAGTGTACTGAGGAAATTCCACCAAGTATCCATGATTTTAAGGACTTCTTGTGTAATTTCTATTTGTGGCTTTAGCACAAGAGAGCATCAGCTGTAAAGAAGAGCTTTGCTCTGCTAGTCCTTGTACTAGCACAGTTCCAGAGTATAAAATTGGTATAACCCAAGGTGCAGGACTTGGATATATAGAGGCACCTTTATAGGAACATGTAATTTTTTAATGCACTTGAGAGAAGGGCAGGGTGTTGCTTTGTCTTTGCTTTCACACTTGAGTACCTGCACCAGCAATTGGTTTGCATGTATGAGTGGTTATTTTAGGGTAACATTAAAGTCACTTTCAGCTTTACTGAAGATAAATTTTTTAACCTGAGATGGAAAGTTGCAGTGTCACTGTATTTGGGCTGTTGGGTTACAACTGTGGTACCTGTACAACTCTTAACTCCTTTGGGACTCCCTGCACAGTGGAGGTGACCTTTACTCCTGGTCCCATACAGCTGCATGCTGTGCCATGAGGAGTTTCGTTGAGTAGGTATCAATAGTAGAAACAGATAAAAGGTTTTATAGAATAGCCAGATAATTATTTTAATATGCTTTAATCTTAAAATTAATTTCAATATTATCTGAAACATAAAAATCTTCAAATACTTATCTGAATTTTTGTACGTCCCAGTCAATTGAATCTAATAGAAACCAACTTTCATCTAAACCCTGGGATTGCTGCAGTTACTAAATCTTGACTTCTGTGTGTTTGTAGATGCAAATCAGTAATAAAGAGTAACAGAGTAAATATCTTTGTTATGGCCTTTCCTTAATAAGGGAGTGGTGGGACAGCCAACACAAATAACATGAGAGGCTTGCAGTCATAGTCTTGCTGTCCTTAAACTCTTACTTTGGTATTTCTCATTGCCCAGAATGAGCTCAAGTGGCTGTTTTAGTCCCTTGCTTTTGTCCTGAATGAACTTGTCAGAGAAGATTTAGGAAAAGGTTCTTCAACCAAAGAGTGTTTGGGCACTGGAACAGGCTCTCCAGGGAAGTGGTCACAGCACCAAGCCTGCCTGAATTCAAGAAGCATTTGGACAATGCTCTCAGATCCATGGTGGGATTCTTGGGGCTGTCCTGTGCAGGGCTGAGAGTTGGACTTTGATCCTTGTGGGTCTCTTTCAGCTCAGGATATTCTGTGATTCTATGAACCAAGGTGTGGCTTCACATCAGCTTTCTTCTAGTAGTTTTGCATTAGCCAGTATGTTTGAGTTGAGCTTGGTTTTTCCTTCCTTAATTCTTCTGTGCCTTCGAGCCATTTCACTGCTGCCAAAGCATGGGGTGGTTTTTAGTTTTCTTTCTCATTTGCTGGGCCTGGTGGGCACGTGACGTTTTTGTTGGACTTGGAGGTTCTGCAGACCAGCCCCTCTTGACTTGAACTTTCAGGCCTTGTGATCTGCATGTGGTCCTTCTGGGCTCTTGGTAGCAGGAGATTGTAGTCCTTTGCAGAAAGATGAGCAGTAATTTTGTCCTGCTTTGAATGTGTGGGATTCGGAGTATTTCCTATGAGATGTACTACTAGTATAAACAAACTGTTTTGTTTAGTATGAGCTCTTTATCCCAATAGGATTGGAGATATCTTATAAAACAATCACTGTACATTTAAAACTAATATTTGTCATTATTTAAATAAACATAAATCAGGATGATATACAAACAAAACAAGTTGCCAGACCAGGGACTTGGAAGACAGACCTACTTGAATGTAGGCTGTGTATTTTTTGTCCATTTCCTTGTTAAATTTAGGGCATTGCACATCTAATTAATACCTTTTTAAATTTGTGTCAATGATGAAATGGATATAAATTTGAATGCACACAGATTATAGTGCTAAAGTTACAGAATAAATGTAGGAGTGGGTAAGGTGAGTAGATGTTAAGGGTGGCAGATACTTTTCAGGTCTTCTGGTGCAACATCTGTCACACACCAGTTAGTTTGATACAGAGGACTCAAAATTGGAACCTTTAAGCTGGAAAGGGTAAAGTATTGGGTAATTGTAAAAGGTCTTGTAGAGTGTGGCAGTGGATGAGTTTTTCCAAAAACATAACACTGGAAAGAAGTTTCCATGCCAGGCTGTTAAATTTCATTCCTGTGTTAATTAGAAAGGAAGAAACCCCTTATTTTATGAAGTTTTCCAACCCAGTTGAAGCTCTATCATGTTAGATGGGACAACAAAATGATCAAGCACTTGTCTGGATGCCAGCAGCCTTGTACTTCCAAATTAATTGTAATTTTATGAGTTAGTGTTAACTTTTTGAAAAATAAAGCTTAAGCCTTGAAAAAAGCAGATGCTAATGAATATGGGAAGATAATGTAGTCTTTGTGGTAATGAGATGACCTGTGGCGCTCTAATTTTGCATAAAATGTACAATTTTACCTTTGGGTAACTTCATTTTAGGGGGTAGAGGAGCTCATAGTGCTTTCAAGGCCTGAGTTCAGCTGATAATCCAAGAGAGAATTCAGTGTCTTCATAGATGGAGGGTATATGAGATTTTTTAGTTTCAAAAATGTACAGCTTTGCAGATGTGTGAGGGACCAGGGGGAAACCCTTGCCTCTAAGTGGTGGTAAAATTTAAAACTCATATGGATATGGCTCTGATCAACATTCATTTCAGTGTTCCCATAAAAAGCTTATGACTTGGCAGAGTTTCAAGGACTGAAAAGAGAAAAGCTCTGTATACAACATGTTTTATTAATGTTGAAGGAGTAATGTTGCTGTGTTTCAGTGTCTGCCACTGCATAGAGTAAGTTCTGTTTGGTTTTTGTACACTTTGGCTTTTCCCCCGAATAAAACAAGGTGTGACTGCACATCTGCTTTTTCCTAGTAGCCTTATATTAATGAGGAGTGTAAGTATTTCCAAGTTTTTGGTAGGTTTCATCCTTTTTCTTTCTTAATTCTCCCGTGTTGCAGAGTAAATTCATTATTCTTGACCCTCAACTGATACTGTCAAGTGTGTTTGCATAAACCCTGATGTTAAGCATCACATGCCATTTACTTGTGATGACTTTTTGTCCCTTTTTAAGCTATATGTAAAGGTGAATTGGAAATTAAGCAGTTGAGAAAGAAGTTGTCTGTTAAAACTTGGCAAATGTGGTTGAACTAATAAAAGCGAATTTAAAAAAGAAACACTTTTAAGGGAAATCAGTACTGTAAAACATGAGCTTTAAGATGAAATTGCTGAAGATAATTTGTGCAGCCAAAATGGAAGGGAGGGCAGATAAGAGAAGTCGAGCATAAAATCACAATTTACAGCCACATCCCGGTGTTACTTTGGTAAGATTACCTCTGCCTGGAGCTTGGCTGGCCAGCAAGGAGTGGCTTAGGGAGATGTCTGGAGTGGGATCGCTTGCCGTGTGCAAGGCATCGGGTCACGCTCTGAAACAGGAGTCTGAACTCAAATGCTGCACAGCGGCCTCTTTCAGTGAGCACTGTGCTGCCTGGCCATGGGACACAGCCTGGGGCTGTGAGACACAACTGTGGCTATGTGACTTCTTAAAAAGTAATTTTTATTCCCTAAGTTACTGTGCGGGTTTTGGCTGGAGCAGAGTTAATTTTCTTCATAGTAGCTAATATGGGGCTGTGTTTTGGAATTGTGCTGGAAGCGGTGTTGATAACTCAGGGATGTTCTCATTACTGCTGAGCAGACTTTACACAGAGCCAAGGCCTTTCCTGCCTCTCACCCACCCACCAGCGAACAGGATGAGGGTACAAGGAGATGGGAGGGGACGCAGCCAGGACAGCTGACCCCATCTGATCCAAGGGATGTTCCAGACCATATGGAGTCATGGTGAGCTGGGGGAAGAAGAAGGAGGGGACATTCAAAATGATGGTGTTTGTCTTCCATCATCATCATTACATGTGATGGAGCCTTGCTTTCCTGGAGACCAATGAACCCCTGCCTACCCTTGAGAAGTGAGGAATGAATTCCTCATATTTCTTTGCTTGAATGTGCAGCTTGTGCTTTATTTATTAACCTGTCTTTATCTCAACATGAGATTTTCTCACTTCTACCATGAGTTTTCTCACTTCTACCCTTCCAATTCTTTCCCCCATCACACTGTGGGGGAGTGAGTGAGTGGCTCTGTGGGGCTTAGTTGCTGCCTGGGATCAAACCATGACAGTTACCATACTGTTAAAAATTGAGATAGCTGTATCTCAGTCTTATGCTTCTGATTTGTGAGTACTATTGCTTAATTAAGAATAATGAAGCACTTGGAACGCTTTAAAAGTGCTGTAGGATTGTAAAATACTGCATTTGCGTGTGCACACTCTTGAACATGGAGATTTCCAGCTCCTGCTGTGCGAGTGCTTGGCTGAGTCGAACAGGCTCTCCCTGACCCGGTTCTCTCCTTGTTTGCTCACTCCTCCCATGCCACTCCACCCAAGCCATCAGCTCTTTCCTTGTCCTCCTTCCTGTCACAGCTTTGTCAGTCTGTCCCTTGAGAAACAAGCAGTTCTGCTCTACAAGTGTTCAAGGTCAGAGTGGATGGGGCTTGTAGCAACCAGATCTAGTGATGTCCCTGCCCATGGAGGGGAGTTGGACTAGGTGGTCTTCACAAACCATTCTGTGAGCTCCTCCACAGAAGCCCCTTTGAAGCTACAGAAGCTCTTATCGCCCCTTGTCCTGTTCCAGGAGTGCTCATTGACATCTTGACCCTCTTCCTCACACCCTTGAGGATGGGCTCTGGTTCCTGGCAGCAAACAAAATTTTTCTTCCTCCAGTTCCTTCCTTGTCTCTCTCACAGCCTGCACAGAGGTCAGGCAGTTGCCCTTTAGTCAAACCATTTGGACTTTTGGTTGGCTTCCTGGGAGAACAGTTGGGTGAACCTTAGCTGCTCTCCTCCTGTGGTGGGCAATGGAGATCCTTGAAGGTGAAAAAAAGTTCAAGGGCAGCAGCTGGCCATGAACTGATGTTGCAGATGGATGTGTGTGTGGGTGAAGGTTACAAGACAAAAGTGTTTTGGTGCCACCTGTGGCAGGAACAGACAAAGAAGGTGCTTTTCCAGGAGAGTTTAGGGGAAGGGTCCTTTGGAGCCGATGTGACTTTTGTGGCCAGATGTGGTGCTCTCTCTACAGAACAATCCTGTAATGGCAACTGCTACCTTTGTAGGCACTCGTGGTTGCTCTGTCTGACCTATAAACGTTTTGAAACTTTTTCTTTGATATTCATCAGTACTGGACAGCTGAAAAACGGCCATGTGAACATGATTTGATTAGTTAGTTGAAGAAATTCCCACCTCCCAAATCAGGGTAGGCTTCAAGAGGATTTTTCAAGAGGATTAATCTTTTATTTCCAGATGGAAACAGCAGTTCAGCACTTGAGTGTCTAACAAGAGATGCAGAAATAGCAACTGCTTCACCAAGACCTGAAATCTCCTTGTTTGTAACAAAGCTGAAGCTCCCTGGGGCTAACTGGTGTTACCTGCAGCACTGGTAGCAGCACTAATGGCTGGCATCCTCTGAGAAGGGGAAAGCTCATGTAACTTGGTCTGCTGAGCCAAGGCTTTAATTCAAGCGTGGATAAAGCAAGGAATTTGATCAGGCTCCTACCATCAGTCACACTTTGAGCTAAGTGAAAAGGGGTAGATCTGAGTTACAGGACACAAGGTTTTTCTTATGAAATCTGAAGTGTTTGGCAGATCCCTGAAAAATATGCGTGAATAGTCCCCATCAAGCTGCCACGTACTCTGGTTCAGCTCCTTGCTCTTACCCTTGTGCAGTCAGCTCACTGCATGGACAGTACGGAAGTATTTAATTTTTCTTTTGTGTTGTCCTGTCAGCTGGTTCCCTCAGCACCTCTCAATCTTAGATATTTGTGGCTTGAGATAAGGAGCGTGTTGAGTTGCACTTAATCCTAAATTAGGTCTATACTCCGTCTAGTAAAGGAGGAAAAATTCAGTTATGCTGGAACCCTTCTTCAGGGGTTTATGTGGGTTTTCTTAAAATAAATATGAGGGGAAGGGAGAGAAGAATAGATGGTTAAGTGGTTTCAGTCACTATTAATGTTTGCCTACTGCAGCAATAACTTGTATGTCATGTCTTTTCCCAAGGGTGGGAGAGGAAGAAAGGGAAGGGGGAAGTTGGTTGTTCAATTTTAGTTAAACTTATTTAGCGTGTGTTTAACTGGTTTATGTGTTAGAAAGCTAAGTGTTGCGTTTTTTATGCTTAGTTGTGCCCAACATTTCTGGGAGTCCTGGAATTGCAGTCTCTTGGAAGATCTAGTCTGAGCCCCATGAAGACAACGGCAACTCAAATGTGCAGCAGGACCTGGAAAGTTGACATTTTTTGCTAATTTAAAGTGTTCCTGGGATCCTGGCATGACTTTGAGGTGTCATGAATGTTGTCAGCCCATAAAATTTTGTTCTGGATGCCTTTAGCACTTGTTGCTGTGCCCCTTCCCATCTTCTTTCCAGACAGTCATTACCACCTTTTGTCTTTCTTACTTCATTTTTTCCAGCAATCGGTTTAGCAAGGAATGACATTCTGCAAACAAATCAAATCTGGGTAATCTAAAAACCTCAGAGCTGACCCTGCTGTGAGTGGGGTTTCAGGTGGGGAGATCATCTCAGCATGGAGGTCATTCCATGGTCTCCTGTGCTGTGCTCTGATCCAGGAGTTGTGTGTCTGCCCCTCACCTTGGCTGGCTGGAGCTGGACCTTGGCTGTTTGTGCCTGTTTAAGAAGTTAATCTTTCTGAAAGGCGCTTTGCTGCTTGGCGTGGTGTGGTTGCCTCAGCTACAGGAACGTAAACCAGTAACACTGGGGAAAACAGAGGGATAAACATTTGCTGCTCTTTATTTGCACGAGGAATTACAAGAACCTGGGATACATTTAGTGACTTGGAACAATTGTTATTTGAACGCTGGCTCAGTCATGACCTCCACACATTTGCATAATGAGACAAAGTACTCAAGCCATTGCAATGCAATAAGGAAAATCTGTTAAGATTGTAGTCCCTTTATATCAGCTGACCTCAGCCTGACTAACAAACCAATTTTACTTAATCTGTGTTTTTTAATTAAACATCAGGTACTTAAAGGAATAAGTTACTTGGAAATTAATCAAAGCATCTAGGAAGCCTGACTATTGATCTCTGTACTGCACAGGTTATTTTAAATTAAATGTATAAAAAATAAAGGAAAAAGGGATGAATATAAGAACTCTACTGCTCACTTGTTGGTGTTCCTGTGAATTGATTTCAGCTATAGTTTTTCCTAAACTTATGTTCATGTTGCACCATGTGATAATTGAAGTGTCACTCAGCTCTGGAGTGACGTTTATCACTGTGGCCTCCTAAGACGAAGTTGATTTATGCTGTAACCTGTCCCTTCTCCAGTGAAATCACGGGTGTGTTTGGCCTTCTACACGGCTGGGGTAGTCATGGAGATTAACTAGACTTTCCTGAAGGGGGAGGAGGAGTCTGGTGATTTTGAGATCTTCCTCCTTTGTGGAAGTTCTGCATCTTCTGCTGCTTGCTGTCTCTCCCACCTTCTTTTTGAGCCCTGGGGAAAGGGATGAACAGGATGTCTGTCACTGAGGTTGGAGAGTGTGTTGGGAGGTTGCTGGTGTCACTCAGTGACATTTGTGTTTTTATGGACAATATTTGAGCAAGTTTAAAAATTGGGTCTGAAAGAGTAGAGAAAGAAGATATATACAAACATGAGCCCTTGTGCATTGTCCCTTTTTTTGTGTGATAAGTAATGCCACCTGAGAAGTCCTCTTGAAGACATACAGATGGCATCTAGATTTTTTAGGCACAAATAGTGATGCAGAATGATGTTTGCAGGCAATTATGGATAATACTGGAAAAGTTGATCTTCTTTCCTGGCTGCTCTCAGCTTTTATGCTTAGCTATTGTGCTGCTGTGACCTTCTAAGATGTGTGGTCTGTATGTTACTAAAAACATACAGCAAATAAACTTGTCCAGGCAAGAACATGACCTTGATGCACAATTATTACTTAGAGCCCTAGGCCTGAAAGAATTATTAGCGTTGGAGATGATGGTAAGGAGTCATCTTCCAGGTTGGTCTCTATATTTAGTCCTTTAAAGGTTTTAGCTGTGCTTTTGGACTATAATTTTTTTAATTGCAAGGGACATAAATCTTGTTGTTACAAGGGAATGCAAAAAATCCCACCCAAACTTCTTTCAATTACAGTACATTCCTCATTTTACAAAAGAAAAAAGTGCCTGCCATAGATGCTGAAGAGTCTACACCTTTTGAAGCTGTATGGAGATGAATATTCAGCCTATGAGCCAGGAGCAAGCTGCAGCAGGGATTATGTGAGAGCTTTGTGTGGGAGGAATTTACTTCCCATGGTTTACATAGTATAAAAGAGAAGACCCCTCTTTCCTTGATGGGAGTAGTCCTCCTAAAGTCAGAGCTGCTTTTCACATGGAGGAAGATTTGCAGATTGCAATCTAATTTAGATGTGTTTGTTTGTGTAAGGCTGGCTTGGTAATACAGATAATGCACAATTTATTATGTCTGTTAAACTTTCAGATTTCCATCCAGTTTAAGAAGAATTTATTGGAATTTATCACTCTGGAAAATGAGCCGGTCATTTCCTGAAAAGTAATAAAGAATATTGGCAAAGATTGTGGTGTCTTTCAAGAGCCAGCAGTGTTTCTGTGTGGTGTTTTTGGGCTGCTTGGCTCAGAGTGCCTGAAAGGGCAGTTGTAGCTACTGTGGTGGTATAATATGTAACCAACAAAAGCATGACTGGTTGAGCATTACCAGAGGTTCCTGACTTTGTCCATGACTTAGAATGCACAGAAGTAACAAAACTCCATAATGCAATATCGGTGAGTGGTAGAATCAGAATGAATTTGCTGAGAGTTGCCTTTTCGTGGAGGAATTGAGAGTTTTCTGCTCCCAAAAGACGACTCCTGTTGGATCTATGAGATCCAGGGATCCCATATCAGCCTTCACACCATACTTGGAGGTGGGAACCTCTTCAAGTGAAGCAAAAGTGAGTGGCTCTCACTGGAAATTGAACAGAGTTGGCTCCTCAAACTGAACAAAAGTTACAAAGCAAACTTAATGACATCTACACTTTCTTAAGGTGTGTTCCTTAAGCTTTTGTGGTTGTGTTTTGGGATATACCCGTATTTTTTTGCTGTGTTTGAGCAAACTCTTTGGATTCTCCACATGGGTTGAGCACCTTTCTCAATCCTACTAAATGTTAATGTTGTATGTACACCAACAACCTGAATGTTCATTGTTTCCATTTAAGCTGTGATGCATCTGGTGACATTTGTTTGAGAAAGTTTCCTCTTGTTGCTCGTGTTCCACTCATTGCCCTCTGAAGGCACACAGTTATATTTAGTGGTTTTTTCCTCGTGCGGCTCCAGTTCAGAAAGGGCTGGAAAATTCTCCATAAAAAAATCATCAAAAATCAGTAAGGATTTTCTGTCTGCCTCATGGAACTTTCCTTCCAGTCCTCACCTCTGCCTTGTGTTGCCTTGTAACAACAGTGCTTCCCCAGGAACATGATGTACCTGAGAGGTAAGGCATGAGCTTGCTTTGGTGATTAATCATCATGATGTGTTTTAAGTTTGTGGGGCCAACAGCACTGATCAAAGCTGGTTTTTAACAGAAGTGAAGCTGGGTGTGAGAGCTAGAGCAGTGGTGGGAACCATTCAAATGGGAAGGAAAAAAAAAAATCTGGCTTTTCAGCTTTCTGTTTGCAGGAATAAAGGACATAAAGGATCATTTTTGTCATGTGGTTATTTATTAATGCAGGAGCTGGACTGAGGAGAGCCAGCACTTTTGGTAGGTGCATGACCAGCATTGTGTGATGCTGCCTCTGTGCACCTTTAGTGTTCATTCCTCTCATGCTCCATCCACCCAATACAAAACATCTGAGGATGGAAAATAAGGTGGACTTTGCTGTTTATCCTTGCTGAAAGGTAATTCTTGGTTCCTTGTTTTTCCCTTTCCACTGGTCTCCTCCAGTCTGCTTTTGCCAAGCTGGCTCAGAGCTGGGCTGCTGCTTGAAGGCAGAAGACATGATGTAGTGTGAGAACAGCTTCTTGGTGACAGAGTCCCTGAGCTGGTGATAAAGAGAAGTCCTGAGACATTCTTCTGCAGACCTCACTCCAGATGGCTCTCACGCTCCCTTCTGTCTTGTGTTTATCATACCCGCTCCAAGCAGTCTAGGAAGGGGGTGTGTTTGGATTGCTTTCATTTAAAAAAATGAAAAAGGCTGAAACCTTTGATCAGTCATGATAGGTAGGAGTAATGAACGTAGTAGCGTGTCGTATTTTTAATCAGAGAAACTGGACACATTTTAGACACAAATTGTTGCATTGTAAACTTTATTTGAAGGCAACAGGCGGATAAAGGATGTTCTACTGCAGGACAGCATTGCAGAAGGGCTCAGTGTTACCCTCATCTCAGATGCATATCCTGGGTTTCTAGGGAGAAATTTGACAAAAAGAACCAAAACCACCAAAACAACAAGAAAACTCACATTATCCTGAGTCTTGTAGAAAAGCTTAGCTCAGAGGCATGTCTTGGTACATGTTATGTTGTGGGTCTGAGACACTCCGTGGTCAGTGGTAGTCTTTCCATTCTGTTTTTATGTAAAGTGGCCTCGGGCCCAAGTTACCTGACTAAAGGGACTTCAAAACGACTTCTGGTTTTGTCATTTGTGTGCATCAGGACTATCCAGTAGAGACACATGCTTACAATAAAAGAAACTGAATCTGCATTCTTCTCTTTTGCTTTTTTGTGGGCCTTTTGGTTCATGACTCGCAGGCTCTTGTAGAGGCTTCTGAGCCAAAAATGCAGCTGCATTTTTCTGTGTCACATGCTGCCTTGCCAGGTCCAGTAATAGCAACTATTGGGCAAGAGAGAAGAGAATAATACAACCTGCCTTACCACAAGTGTGTATGGAATCATGCTCGTGGGAAGTTAAAATAATTTTCATAGCAAGCAAACCTTTTTATGAACTTTCTCCATTTCCTCATCCCTATGCATGTGCTACTTGTTAACACCCTGGATGCTTGTGGAAATAGCACTGCTAATAAAGGACGTCTCTATGGTTTTGTGATGGAAGACCTATTACCAGTGACTGAACTGTGAGATGTTCCTGGAAGAGTAAGATCCAGCAGTAGGGGAGAGGGTTAGGATTACAGCTGGAAAGCATTGAGAAATGCATCCTTTTGGCAAATACAGTCAACTGAGAAAAGCGGAACAGAGACCTGCTGGATCTTCCAAGTGGCCCTCATTCCCTGTGTAATACATATGTTTCCCACAGCAATTCACCAGCATGTTTTTCACATCTTTCTTTTTCACATCAAGTCCCCACAATGGTTCTTTTGTCTTTCATCTTTCTGAGATTCTAGTTTTACACTGCACTATGAGAAGATTTTTCCTGTTGAAAGGCAATGTAAAGACAAAATTAAGTGATATTCTGAAATATGTTGGTATTGTGGCCCTTCTTTAAAACCTTCTGGAGAAGCCCTGTGATACTCATCATTTGTATCTGATCAGAAGACAGGCTGTAGGCTTGCAGCTATGTGCATTTTTCCCAATTAAGCAGTTTTGTCCTATGTTGGATCCTTCTTGTAGTATCCTGAAAATAGAAGATGCTTTTAGTGTTTCCTAAATTTGTAACAGCACTTGATATTTAGCCCATGTTTTGCCAATTAGGTAGTATATATGCTTTCTCAGTGCACAAATTTTGAAGTGCTTTTCTGTGCAAGCTTATGAAACTTCTTTAATCTGTTACTAAAGCATTGCAAACACAGACTGTGACTACATACGGTATATGCTGTTGGTGAAGAAAAACAACTTATCTTGAAGGCCTTTATTTTAAAGATTGCTTTTTGTTTTAGCTAGAAAAGATGTCAAATTGCCAGCATTTCAGTTCTGCTTTTTCCCCACTGCAGCTTGTGATCTTTCTTCTTGGGAATATAAAGATCATTCACATTTTATTGTTCTTTGTGCAAGATAGTGGAATGTGGGATTTGTCCTGCTGCTGCATCCCCTTATGTTGGAGATGTTGGCCGGAGAAGGTCCCCATCACCATGGGAAAGGAGCACATCTGGACCTCCAGCTAAACAGCACTGCAGCACTATTACCAGCAAGACCAGTCCCAGTACTGACCCCTGAGGAATGCTACTTGTCACTGCTTTCCACTTGGACATTGAGATGTTAACTGTGACTCTTTCAGTGTGACCAACTTGCCGATTTTTTTATCCACCGAGTGCTCCATCCATCTAATCCATGTCTCTCTGGTTTAGAGGCAAGGATGTTGTGTGGGACAGTGTGAAAGTGCTTTGCACAAGTCCAGGTAGTTGTTGTCTGTTACCTTTCCCTCGTCCACTGCTGCTGTAACCCCATTGCAAAAGGCCACTAAATTTTTCAGGCATGATTTGCCTTTAGTGAAGCCATGTTGGTTGCCACCAGTTACTTTCCATGTGCCTTAGCATAGTTTCCAGGAGGAGCTGCCGGGCACTGAGGTGAGACTGACTGTCCTGTAGTTCCCTGAGTTTCCTTATTTTCCTTTTTAACAATGTTTCCCCTTTTCCAGTCAGTGGGAACCGCCAATATTTCTCAAACATGGTCATAGCAGCTGGGGGATGATTACTAGAGGAGAGTGATACCGATCTTGTTTAATGTTAGTCATCTGAAAATTTAGGAAAGTGCTAGCTAGCCAAGCTAGCTTTGCAGACCTCTGCAAGCAATAAGAAGATGGGCACCTGTGCACAAGTATGCTTATTCCATCCTAAAATCACCAAAACAAACTGGTCTGTGGACAGGGAAGAGATGACTGGCTTAGACTGTGCCCAGTCTTTTAGAAGAGTAAAATTGGGTGATGGGAATTTTCCCTTCCAGGTGCCCAAGGTCATTTTTACTCTGTCCTTGCAGTAATTCAGACTGAACAAGAAATTTGTTAAACATCACTGGCTTTGTGAAGTTCCAAACTAGGTGAAATTGTTGTGATCTCTACATCAAAACCCAGCCTAATGGGTAGGAGTGAATGCCATCTTTGTTTAGACCATGCTGTTTTCTTTGTCCTATTGCTCTTGGTATTGGGAGAGGAAGGATCTGGGAACAGAGCAGTAGCTGAACAAAACAAGGTGAATCAAGGGCAGAGCAGGAGGCTTAACTTGTAATTTCCTTGTCTTTGTTGGTTTAAGTCTGACCCTCCACATTGTTTAATGTTTTGTATTTCATTTCCTCGGTTGCTTAAGGAATGGTTGGGGCTGGCAGAGGAGCTTCAAACCATGGTCAGGTGGGCCATGCAAGACTCAAATAACCTGGATTTTACTTCCAGTGGAGACTGTAATGTTTTCTTTAAAATAGGTCAGAGAAATTTGTTGCTGGTTCCAGGGGTGCAGAGAAACCTTTTAGTTTTGTGGTTGGCTCATAATTTCATTCTGTACCCTTGAGGATGAAAAAAGAAAGTCCAGCCTGAGGTTTTCTTGCACAGCAGGAGCTAAATCAGTGTGTTAGTGATCAGTCTTGCTGTCAGCAAAACTGGATTTCATCTTTTGCTGCATCTCTCTGTTGAGCTTTTGTTTCCAACCATAGCACTTTGCTCCTTTCCTCTCAAGGTGCTCTGGCAGTTGAGAGGTGGAATTCCTAAAGGAAAACAGCTGTAATTCAAGGTGTGTGAAAGTTCCTGAAGGCAGATCCCTTGGGGTTATTGGGCTTGATCTCCAACTTTGAATTGCTCTTGTAAAGCATTTTGAAAAGGGCCTAATCCTAAAGTCACAGGCTTGTGAGGAAAGTGAAGGTGAAATTCTTCAGCCTGCAACAGAAGCAGTAGGACTTGAATTAATGCTTTCTTCCTAATATCATCTCAAAAAGAAAGAGAAACAACCTCTCACCCTAAAATAAATAAAATGCAGTAGGTAGATGTTTATCTGCTGTAGAAACACTGGAAAAACTTTTGTTTTCTCTGTTTCAGTGATTGACCCCACCTTTCCCATTCCTCCTTAATCACATGCACACCCCCCTAGCCCCTGGCTGCTCTGGAGGTTTGCATGGGAACATCTCTGTTGCTTAAGTGTTAATCGGCTTCTGCTGGTTGTCCTTCCTCCACCTGAAGTTCTCAGGTGATCTCTTCCTCTTTCGTCAGCCCCAAGAATTTAGATATCAATGAAGAGCCTCGCCCTGAAGATTTTAGATGTCAGTGAAGAGCTCTTCCTGTAGGTCCCTGTGGAAAGCCCCATGTCCCTCCAAGCACACAGGAGTGCCTGGGCAGGCCCAGGGCGTTCCTTGGGCTGTCCCTGCACTCCAGCCCCTTCTCTCCCAGCAGGGAAGCTGCTCCAGAAGACTGATGTGGCAGAAGGGACATGGGTGTTGTTCTGGCTGACCCTTGGTCCAGTGAGCAGCAGATGTGTGGCTGGTGGCAGCTCGGGTGAACAAGACCTCTTGGTGACGAGAGTTTAAGGTCGGCATAAAGCAGTTGTCGAAACCTCACCAGAAATAAAACCCTTGATGGAGAAGTCTCATCAGCTGCCTGCACAAGAGCACTCTGAAGCTTAGATGTGTCTTTTCCTGGCACTGGTCAGTGTCAGGCCTTCCCTGGATGCTCCAAGAGCGCAAGATTTGTTCATATTTCACAAGGCTGATCAAGAGATTTTCTGTGAGGCTGTGACTCTCAGTGAAGGAGCACTTTTTCACCTGTGGCAGCAGCTACTTGGGATCTGATGGGTTGTCTGTGATCTCTAGCAACCTCTAGTGCTAAATGCTTGTGCTGTAGGCTTTCACCCCTTGTATTTTTGTTTGAATGCATATTTGAAACTGCTAGAAAGAAGATGGAATAGATCAGAGAATATGTTATGATTTTCTCAGAATACTTTTCATCTAAGCCTAGTCTTTGTTTAGATTTCTGGGCAGACACTGAATTCTGGTGTCTATTTCCTGTTGTCTGTAGACATGCCAGCACTTACTCATTTATATAAAGCATATTATTACTTATACGTGCACAGGACACACAAAAGTTAATTTGGCATCAGTGGGTCACTGCTCTCCATGGGCAAACTCTGCCTTTCCAGTCCTAAAGATGCTATGGAAAAAGTATGTGTGTTGAGGTACTTTTTAAGTATAGATCAGAAAAACGTTGTTTAGGAATAGATGTTATCTGTGGAATAATGTCTAGGGTTAAGTCTGCTGATGTTAATGGCAGGGCACCTGGAGGGAAAAAAAAGAAACAAAATAAAATCCTTATCTTGAAAAAGATAACTCAAGCATCAACAAATGAGAAGCACAGAGAATAAAAGCATTTGACCTAAGGTAAGAACAATATTAAATACTGTGGTATGATCCCTGCCTTAAAATGTTCTCCTTCAGAATAAAGTAACAAAGTGCTGAGACAACTGGATCAGTTGTTTAGACAGTAACTGAGCACCAGTCAGTCTGGGCACAGTTAGGTGCAGGTACCTCTCTCAAGAAATTAGTTTATGGAGCACTACTTTTGCTGCTAAGGTTATTCCTGTGTGTGGTCCAGTAGGAGACATTTTATGTTCTTGGAATAACAGGTAGATTATTAAATTGTGGCATTAAAGCTTGTAGAGGCAAGCTAGTGAGCATCTGTGTGTGCCTGGGAAAAGCTCCTCAGGTGCCCTCTGCAAGAAGCACTTTGTGCACAGAGGTGATGCTTTCTGAGAGCCTCGTTTTCCTGGTGATGTGCTGTTGCTCCATGAACTCTATGCTCATGGAAAAGTCCCTGTGTGTTCAGAATGGTCCCAGGGATGGCACTTGGGCCTGGGCTGTCAGGCTGTTGGCCAGTGACTTCAGTACCAGCACTGTGGTCCCTGTGACCACTATCTCTGTGTGCTCCTTTGTCCCTTCTCTCTTGCTCGTAACAAAAAGAAGTCCTAGCTCAGATGGGAACCAAATGTGTTACCACAAGCAGGCTGTGATCAGCTGAAGCAAAGGAAGGCAAACACTTTCCTGGTGCTAAAACGTATTGATAAGGCCATGCACGCTGTATTGAAAAGACTGTGCTATTGAAGACACTCTCCCGCCTCAGGAAGACCTGTCACATGCTATTTGGGGTTTTAATTACTTTTTTTAAGTTATATTTTTATTTTTTTTACTAGCTAACCCTGTTTAGTGCCGTGCAGGATGACGATCAAATCCTGAGGAAGACAGGCAATATCTGACTGGAAGATTAGCCACAATTGCAGGAATACGGGAAAGGGGAGATCCAAATGGTTTGGGGCTGGGTTTGCAAGAGGTGAGTCACCACTTGCATAGGTGTAGATAGGCACTTTAAAACCGTCTGTGCACGTGGAAATGCGGGTAATGCCTTTGCTTTGTTGCCGTGTGTGTGCTTGGGTAGTGCCCACAGCTCCTGTTGACACTCAGGTGCTGTTGCACAAGTGGTCATTTACAGGTGCACTGGGAAAGGGTGTGTCCCAGCAATTAGTTGGCTTTAACTTCTTCGTTTTCCTTCACTCTTTTGCTGTGTCTGCTTGGGGTAGGTGAGGAGGGGGCGGGTGTTCTGTGGGGCAAAAACTGTTGTCATTGCTTTAACTAAAGATCCTTTTCTTTGGGAGATGGCTGGGGAGAGCTGCAGTAAGTCCATGAAGGAAAGTACTGGCAGGTACGTCAGCAAAGTTACCCAATAGCCTGGTGTACCTGTAGTAGGATTTGGTAAGTGATGGTAGCCCTAATGTAATTTGTTTTTGTTTGTTTTTCGGGATGCTTAGCAGCTGGTAGTGAAGTCATGGCAGTGCTAGTTTGGTGACTGGTGTAGCTCTTGATTAACGATAAAATGGGGAGGAGTGCACTTTGCAGAGAAGATAATGAGTAGGTCTTACTCTGGCCACTTGCAGCCGTGTGTGAAACACACGGGAGGGTGCAGTCACAGCCAGGATTTTACTTTGCTGTGTAACAGCACCCTGTTAAAATGTGCAGGCATGGTAATATGTGGATGAAGAGTTTCCATTGTGGATTTTAATAGCATTAACAGTTTATTTTACACTTGAGAGAGGAGTAAGATTATGGCATTTTTCTATTAAGAAGAGTGAGATAGTAGTGATATTTTAGAGGGCACAGTGATATTTTAGGTAAGGCACAGCATCTTTTCTTGAGGCTTTTGTTTGAATGAACATGTGCAAATATTGGTAAGCAGCTTCCCAGCTGGTATTATCACACTTCCTTACCATTGCAGTTTTGGTCCCATCAATTTTCTTTTCCTCCCTTCAGTATTGAACATGTGGATTGACCATGGCACTTGCTGCTTTTTGAAATCCAAATAAGACTTCACAGTGCTGATACTGGTATAGTGCTTTTCATCTGAGCACTTTACAAAAACAAGGTAAAATTACCCTGCTAAGCTGCAATTTGGTATTGTGTTTATTGACATAAAAGGTCAATAGAGTTTAAAAGAATATTTCAAACCAAATTATTTCTTGCCTTAAGCTGTATCAATGCTATGAATAGAAATCAATACTATCTGGACGTATTTGAGCTTGTTCAGTAATAAACCCCACTCAGAAATCTTGGGGTATGAGCATTCTCTTCCACATGAATGGTTCATGCTGAGTGCTCATCAATACCTGAATTGCCTTATTTGCTGTCAGGTGATAGGTGATCTCTCTGTTAACTCTGCTGATAATGCTTTCCTAATTGAGGCTGCAGCTGGGAGTTAAATCACATGACAAAATGCAAAAGTCACCCCAGTTGTCAACTGAACAGGTTTCACTGGAGTTATGTCACCTCTATGCAATGGGGTGTTAATGCTGGGAGGAGTGAACACTGCTTGTGATACAACTGGTTGCCAGGACAGGCTTCAGACATATCTGTTGAGGTTGAATGTGCATTTGGGAAAAGGGCTGACTTTTATTTGCACATTCTCTTCTCTGCTGTGGAATCCTTGAGCTTCTGGGACAGGGAAGGGTAGGTAGGGTGTGTTTGAGTAGATTTCACATGTTTGGAGTCAGACGATGGCTCTGGGAAAATGTGATCTGCACTATTCAAGTCTGCAGCTAGCTACCTAAATACTGAATTGTTTGTGCTGTTGTGTAACCCACCCATAATCTGAGTGCTGGGTTGCAGGTTTTTGTTGCAACATTAAACCTTCTCTTTCATTACTGGTTTAGTACCATTACACAGATCTCCTAATTTATATAATTAAGTGCTGGGCAGCTCCAGTGACACGTTGATCCGAGCAGTAAAGTGACTTAATGCCACGGTTGCGTGGCTGGTGGTTGGCAGAGCCGGGCGGCCATGGAGAAAACCAGCTTTTGAAGAAAGCGGGGACGGAGCTGCTGTGTGGGTGGAGAGGTGATACTGGCCAGATTACACACTGTGCTGGCATCTGTAAAGCCTTGGGTGAATTGTTTCATTTTCTAGCCCTTTATGTCCCCTCCCAGTGTTTATCTGTTTAACCTGTAAACATGATGCTGTGTGCCTCCAGGGTGCTCAGCATGGGGGGACCTTCAGTCTTGGCTGGAGCTGCAGTGAGAGACAAGAATATAAGTTTGCACTTTGCATTTTATACCAAGGTACCTGCTTAGCATAGAGGAGTAAGCCTTGTATTAATGTGTCAGTGCATGTTGTACGCTGGTTTTTGGTCTCAACATGTAAGTGTTGCCTTCCTTGTCACAAAGTTTCTACATACAGTAAAAGTTCTTCATTTTATTGAATATTTTTTTAAACTGTGTGGAAATGAAGAAGAAAATCAATTTTTTACATGGGGAAGGTCAGATTAAACAAGTGAATTGTGCAGGCCTCTCAGCTGAACTCAGAATGCCTTGCAACTGATGGTGAGTTTGGTTTCCTTCTTGTGGCAATAGGGCTTGATGACCCTGTTTGGCTCAATTTTACATATGGGATTTGAGAAAGAGACTGTGCTGACTAGGGCCATTTCAAACAATGAAAGCATTGGGATATTGTCATAAACTTGATGTCATGACCTTGCTTTGAGCAGGGTGGTGGGCCATATGACCCTCCAAAGTGCACTTCAAAGTGAAATTTTCACATGATTCTTGTTTCCAACCACTCTGCCTTGTCTCAGGGCCTGTATCCTGTTCTGTGGGTGGCATGTCACCTTCCCAGGAAATGTCTAGCCTGTCTTGTCATGAGCTGCACCCAATATTTCAAGGAAAATAGGCCCATTCTGTTAAGTGGGGGACTTAATAGTTAAGTGGCATTTTCCTCTGCCTTGAGGCATTGTGTTGAAAGCTCTTGATGATGGCCATGCTGAAGTAGTCCTTGCCTTCACCATTTATGCTTCCTCTTATTTCCTGGTCTTCTGAAGGGGATTTATTTTGGGCTTTGCCCCACTGTAGCAAGAGGACACAACTCACTGAGACTGTCATGTGAATGTCATGGTAGAGGAGAGGGGGAGAAGAACCTGTTGCAGAATTAAAAGAAGTGTTTAAGAAGTGTCTGTGGACTTGAGATGTTACTACAGCTTGCTGCTGTTTGCTTTATTTTTTAGTTAAATCTGATTTTGGTCCCTGTTAAGAAGAGGGATGGTGGTCTTGCCATGACAGTTCAGTGACATGTTAATCCATTGATTTTTAAATAGATTTTAAACTGTCTGTGAGTTGAGTTTTAATATCTCGCACAGTCTGCCATCCATGATGGTCTTGTGGAAACAGTTTCAAGTCCTTATCTCGATCCTGATGTGCTTTTACAAAGCTGTCTGCAAAGAAGCAGTTCCTATTTAGGATGAACGTGGTGACAAGCCTCAGTTTAAAGAAGACCAAATTTCTGGACCAAGTTCTGCTCTTATAGTAAAAAGTGTAATGGGTGGCAGAAACTATTGTTATTCTTTCCATTTTTTTTCCCTTAAATTTTGAAGGCCGAAACCTTTTATACCTTTGAAGAGCACTTGTGCAGGACCCTGCTCTCAGTGGTCAGGGGTTTTTCGCTGCTTGCAGAGTCTCTGTGGCACCTCCTCTTCTGAGGTAACAGGTTGCTGTGTGTTATTGCACAAGAGGAGTTTATGGAGAACAGGTTGCTGTCAAGAGGGAAGGCAGAGAGCCATAAAGCATCAGTGGTCTCTGTTTCACTGCTTTGCGATTGCTGGTGGAAATAAAAAGCAAACCTGAAACTTCTTTCAGTTTTGTGCAGATCTTCAAGTTGTAGAAAGAAAATTTGTTTCTGTCCAGGGCTAGAGTGAGCAGGAAAGTGCTCTTGGTTGGGTGCTTCCTTGCTTCCCTTTTTGTCCAACATGGGAATATTTCTGTTTACAAGCTCAAAGCGATGCTGTCAAAAGAGTTTAGGTTTCAAAAGTTAACTTAGTGTGTATGAAAGAATTTTTGTCTCCCATCTCTTGGTAATCAGGACTAACGGGACTCCAGTTAATATCTTAATGTTATTGCTTGCTCTGTAATGTGTACAGTTGTGTGAAATATGGATATGTTTTACTTTCTATTGTTTTAAACTTCTTGGCTTTTCTTCTTTCAGTGTGCCAAAGTCAGATGCTGCTCTCTAAACAAAATCCATAATTTACTTTCAGAGGAACGTTGTGTGTGTGTCAAAATGTGAAGAGCTGCAATCTGCTCACCACTCTACTGGTACAAATGTATTGTGATGCATTTATACACTTGTCCAAAGCAAAGCAGATTTTAGGTAAATAATACTTTATTCTTTTGTTTATACAGAATCATAGAATTATTTAGCTTGGAAAAGACCTCTAAGACCATTCAGTCCAGGCATCAGCCCAGCACTGTCAAGACCACCACTAAACCATGTCCCTGAGTACAACATCTACATGACTTTTAAATCTCTCCAGGGGTGGTGACTCCATCACTTCTCCAGTGCTTGACCATCCTTTAGTGAAGAAATTTTTCTTCATATCGAATTTAAATCTCCCCTGGCACAACTTGAGGCCTTTTCCTCTTGTCCTGTTGCTTCTTAATTGGGAGAAGAGCCTGAACCCTACCTGTGTACAACTTCCTTCAGCTGCTTCTCAACAGACTTGTGTTTCAGAACCTTCTCCAGCTGGGAAATGTCCCACTGGCCACACTATTGCAGATACAAGCCAGGATGCCATTGACCTTCTTGTCCACCTGGGCCCACTGCTGACTCATGTTCAGCCACTGTTGCCCAGCACCTCCAGGTGATTTTCTGCTGGGTCACTTTGCAGCCACTCTGCCCCAAGCCTGGAGCATTCCATGGAGCTGTTGTGACCCCAGGGCAGGACTCAGCACTTGGGATCCATCCTGTCTAGATCCCTCTGCAGAGCCTTCCTCCCCACTCCTGCCCAACTTGGTGTCATCTGCAAACTGAGAGTAACCTCAGTCCCCTTGTCCACATGAAGGTATTAAACAGGACTAATGCCAGTACTGAGCCTTGTGACTGGCTGCAACTGGATTTCCCTCCATTCACCACCACTCTCTGGGCCCAGCGATCCAGACAGTGTTTAACCCAGTGAACAGCAGATTCATACACCCATCATGCAGCCAATTTCTCCAGGAGAGTGCTGTGAGAAAGTGTCAAAGGCTTTCCTGAAGTCTAGGGAGACAACAACCACAGCCTTTCCTCACATCCACTGAGGATGTCACCTTGTCACAGAAAGAAATCAGGTTGGTCGAGCAAGACCTGCCTTTTTAAACCCATGCTGACAGGGCCTGATCCTCTGGTTGTCCAAGGAGTGTGTTCAGACTCCCCAAAGGAATTAGGAAACATAGTTCAGACCATGAGACAAACTTCTGAAAATGTCTCGTGGGCCAATCTCTCCTGGAAGATGCAATAGGAACAGGAGAAGGATATCCTATAATGAGAATATGGTGTTATGCAAGTATAAGCTGTGTGTTCAGTGCAAAAGATGGCAGCAGCAGCATGCAGGTGTACACCCAGCAGTTTGGGAGATGAGGAAGAGGAGCAATATTTTCCTTGACAGCTTTTGAGATGAAATTTTGAGGAGGTTTTGTAGAGCAGTCAAAACTCAGAAATACTCAGAGGTTTGTTTGGGTACTGTAGCTGTGGGATTGGCTGTGTTTATGCATCTCGTCTGTGAAAAGGTTCCAGCTGTATCAAATAATCCCAAATAATCAACAGTTCATCTCCTAGACCATTAATGCCCTCCTCTTGGTGCTGTTCTTTGAATTTGTTGAAAACATCATGATGGCAATTACAACCAGATGGTGAGATAACTTGTTTGACGTGTCAAAGCATTCAACTGGCAGAGCAACAAAATATGCAACACTTCTCAGAAAAATAAAATGGGTTTGTGTTCAGGGAAAAAAGAGCAAGTTTGAGGAGTGGTTTCCTGTGTGCTGGGCACTGGGCAGTGTTTGGGAAGGTTGGGTGTTTGCTGGGGAGGAACTATCAAAGCAGCTGGAAATGCTGAGGTCCATGTGTTGGGACTCTACTAAGCATGTGTGTTTGAGAGCCCCGACTGATTGCTCCCAAATAGGTTTTCAACAGGATTACTCCTATTTTGGCTGTATTATACTGCTATTAATTTAATTTGGAAATGTAGAGAGAGAGCATCTTTTGGTGCTTGGCTTCTCTGCCTAAAGGACACATCAGATGCAGATCACTTCTAAGCCATTGGCCCTTTTTTAGGAAAAGAAGTCATCTATTACAGGAATTACATGTATAATCCACAGGGCTGGTTACTTTGTCTTCTTAAAATTGTAAATAGCTGTAATACTGTGCTTAAATTTTATTTTCCCCTCTCTTCACAAAGATGTTTTAGTAATTCATCAGTGGCTTCAGTAATTTCTTCTTTAGCTGTCCCTGTATGGAGGGAGCAAGATTATGAGCAGTCTGCTATCAAATAATCCTGTCCTAGCAAAATAGGTTGTATAAAGGCAAGTGTCAAAAAGACTCTCCTTTACAATCTTGTTTACTTTAATGAGCACTGGGTGATACCATGGCTGTTGTCCCTTTTATGCAGAAATTATCCAGTTACAGGTTGTTGGGAATTTTGGCAGAGCAGTGTAGAAACCAAGTTGCTTTTTATAAAGCTACTGTCTGTCATCATCTTCCTGTGATGATACTGAGTAGGTTTTTGTTTGTAAAGCAGTATGAGCTCACCCATTTTAAAACCATCTTTTTAAGACTCAGAAAACAGGAGCTATGTCAGTGTTCATCTACACTTGGTAATGATTTTTCCAGTAAAGAAAGAGGAGAAGAAATCCTCATGAGGAAATCCTTCTGAAATGGGTGTGCTTAGGCATGCGGGAGTTGTTCCGTAACAGTTTCATGGGAAGCAGAAATCAGTTCTTTGGGGAATTGATACTTTGATGTGGACAGCCTTACTGATTGTGCAGGCTCTTTACATGGAACTGAAATCTGTATTTAAGACTTTTTAATGTTACTTGCTTCTCCTTGTAACAATCTGAGAATTACCACAGAATAAAACTAGACAAACAAAAAACTGGGAAGAAGAATTTTATGATCTATGTTACAGCTTTTCATTGCTAGGCCAGTTGATTTTCTTCACTTGCTAATACTTTGAGTCTTGAGCATCCAAGTGACCTCTGCATATGACTCCCTACACACACCCTCATTCTTTAGAGGATATGAGGGAAAACCTGCAATGATTCACAGCGTGCTCACTCTACTTCAGCAGTGTTATATTCCTTGAAAAGAATATCAGCAAACCCTGCTTTCTCTGCCAAAGTATACAAATATGGTATTAAAGCCCAGGTTGTCGGTGTCTCACTAACAAATGAAACCACTGTATTGTTGTTGCTTGTGCCTTGGAGAGAACTGTTGCTTGGACATCAACACAGGATGGCAAGTAGGAGTCTTGGGTTAATGTTTCTTGCTTAACATAGTTAATCATTGCTTTATCAAACAGTAACCATCTTCTAAAATGCAGTTCTGAAAGTAACACTACAGAAATGCCAGAGGGAAGTTCCAGTCTGTTTGGGATGGCGAGGGTGGTTTTTCCTGGTTAATGAATCCAACGAGTGATTTTGTACTCTTAACTGGGGTTTGAGGGTTTAGGTAATTCGTCTTTCAGCTCCAGCAGTTTGGCATAAGAATGTAATTCAGAAATGTGTGATATCACAATGAAAGAACTCATGCACAATCCTGATACTTTAAGAGGAATAAGAGGATGATTTTTTTATTTTTTCCAATTTGGTCTATGTCTAAATATATATATTTGTAGTGGAAGGCAAAATGCAGTGCCTTGCAAAATGCTTTCCCAATTTCTCATCAGAATGGATAAAAGAGACTTTGAGCAGTTAATCTTAAGAAAACATCATGTGAAACTGACATTGAGGTGTTCAGATGATGCTGTTCCTGTGTAGATGAAGGACTGAGATTTGTTGTGCAGTGCATTACCTTCCAGTGCAGTATGTTCCCTGGCTAATTCACACACTACAATTGATTCTCAACTGGTAACTAACTAGTTTTGCCATTGTTACTTCTGTGCTAGTAATTGCACTTTGAGGTTGGCAGGTTGGCTCAGGCTGTGAGAGTCCCAGATGATGGATGCTTTCCCAGCAGGGAGAGTGCAGGGGCAGAGTCCCTGTCTGGTAGAACAGGAGGAGGCAGTTGGTGTGTCGTGCTTGTGTTTGGTGATGTGTGTGTAGCCACAACTTTTCCCAGTGTGGTAACCAAATGATGGCCTAAGGTACCTAGATGACTTTGATTTAGCTAATAAAATCTCCCACACAGCATTTAATAAGCTAAAGCCCAACCTGGGCTTTTTCTCCTTTTGACGTTTAATCCACTATAACCGCTCTTTCCAGGTGTGCTTTGTAGACTAGATTCATCCCTGTGAATGAATGTATTGAGGAAGTTTTGCCTCTGAGAAGGGAATCAGCCTGTGGAAAAGCGCAGGCAGCCCAGAAGGGTTTGGCAAAGACTTGCTGGTAGATCTGGGCTTCATCTGTTGGCCATTACCTGCCTTCATCTACTTTTGGTGCTTTTGTTCTTTTTAAAATACTTTGACACAAGGAAGTTCGCAAAGAGTTTGGTGAAGTCTGGGAGGGGCTCTGTTGATAGATGCAAAAGACTTAAGGCCAGCTTAGTGGTTTGGGACACGGCGATGGACAGCAGATCAACAGCTTTGGGGATAAACCAACTAGCAAGACAGCAGCAAATACAACTCAGCAGCACAGTTGTTCTTAGGTGGTGCCAGATGCCCATGTGTGTCTATAGATAGCCCTATGCATAATGTGCTCATTGTCCTGTGTGTGCTCGTGGAACCACATGGGACTGTTGTGGGAGGCAACATGTGCCTTCCATATAGCTTGCAAGGTAAAGGATGGTTTCCATCCCCCTTGGTGAACGTGTTGTGATGCCAGTTTGAGTTTGGGATGCATAGGAGCTATGCTGAACCTTGCACCTAGTGACTCCTTCTTCCCTCTCTTCCAGGAGCTGAGTGTTGTGAACTGTCCTGCTCTTCCCTGCTCGGTGTGGGAACACCCTGAAGGACGTCTTGGAGCCACCTTTACTGCTTCATGCAGTCAAAGTAAGGTTAAATGTTTTGGCTCTTTCAGGTAGAAACAAGGATTGAAGCGAGGGGTTTGGGAGAATGGGTTTGCCCAGTGAAGGCACTTGTCAGGCTTACCTTTTACAGCAGGAGGGGATGCTGGTATCAAAGCAAGTTATAAGCAAATTCAACAAGTTATCTTGCCATAACATACAATTTCTTTGTGGTGGCAACTGAAAAGAGGTAAGTGGTCTTGCCTCTTGTATCAACAGTATGCCATGGTGTAAAATAGCACTTAACACTGTCAGCTGTTTTTCCTTAATATTTTAAGATACAGCTTTCATGTCCCTGGGGCAGGCACATGGTTACAGCCTACAGGTTTCCATGGGAGGCAGTCAGGATCAGAGCTCAGGTCCTGCTGGCTGCTCATGGGATGTGCCTCCCAGTTGGCACAATGGTTGTTCATCTGTCTATCCTGGAGAAGTCGTGTTGTTGAGGCTTCTGGGTTTGTTTTTCAGTTACCACCAGCTTCTTGGTGTGGTGAACCAGATCAGGGGCTGGATCTGACCTAAAAGGGAGTATATGATTATTACAATACTAACAGTAGCTGGTTTGACTCATGAAGTTACACCCATTCTGTCCAAAAAGACTTGAATTTGCAAAAACCGTTTGCCTGAAGCAAAGAGACTGTGTGAGAGTCTTGCCTGGAAATGGACACTTGCCATGTTTGAGCTCTGTCAAGGAAGAGAGGGAGGAAAACCACATCAAGCTGCCTCTTTTCTCCTCCTACTGTCCCTCACCTGTTTACGTTGTGCAGAGCCTCACATTTTCCGTGGTCTTGCCTAGAAAACCAGTGCATTAACAATACTGAGTCAAAATCATTTGGTGTTACTGAGTTGTGGCAACAGCTGGGTGGATTAATCACAGGCCGCTATTACTGTAGAGAAACAAGTGTTTATTGTAATTATTTGGGTTTCCTTTTTTGAGTGGGGTTGAGCAGGGGAATTATACCCATTTTCAAACCTTGGGAAAGAAATGAAGTCTTTGGCGAAATTATGAATGAAACCTGCTTCATCAGGAATGAGCAAGTGGCTTGCTTAGAGCTCGCCTCCAAATTCATCTAGTTTGAAGCAGGAACACACGCCACCAGCTGCAGTGAAGCAATTTTTGGCTTGATTTGTCATAGTGTTTCTTAACTTTCTGAATTTTGGGAGCATGTTGAGCTTACAGCAAGCAGTGCTTGCTGCTGGGGAAAATGCCAGACCCTTCTTGGGGGTAACAGAGGGTCTGACTCTTTGCACAGCAGCAGTGAAACCTCTGGGGAGGCCCAGCACAGGCAGCAAGAGCTGCTCACCTGAAGTCCTGCCTGGCAAACAGCCTCTGCCTCACATTTCTAGGTGTGCCTCCTCTGAAGGATCTGGGAAGGGAAAAAAAGGCTAAACTGGAGTTTAGGAGCAGTTCTCACCTTTTCCTTTTTCTGCCTGCTGGTCTAGTATTTCCATAATTGTACTTCTAATGATAATCTTTTCATTTCATTCATAAGGTGGTTACTGCTTAATGAAATTCATGTTAATGAGCTCTGTAACATTTAAAATAGCTGCATAACTTGAAAAAAGAAGGAAAAAAGCCATTAGCAATGAAGGGACAGATTTCCACTCCCTGAGCTTAATCCTGTGTGATTGTGGAGAGTTGCCTGGCTGTCGAACAGCTGCACAGCATGGGCTCTCCCTTCTGCAGAGCTCCTTGTCCCCGAGCTGGAGTAATAAATGATTTACTGGAAAGGCTGGGACCTGCAGGCACTTAACTCATTCTTTTCCTGAGAGCCCAGTCTGAAAGGCCACTTTGTAAAGGCAGTGGAAAGAAACAATTTCAGGTGTGAAGTGGGGTGTCTGCAAAGCTTGTTTTCTTGAATATGAGTGAGCTGCAGAAACGCTCAAATGCAGAAGGTGGGGTAGTGGAATGGTGTACATACTGTGCTTATTTGGATTTTTATATTTAATTCTTTGTTTAAAAATTGAATTTGAATGAGTATTTTCTCCTTTATAATCTAGGGAAGTAATAGTCTCTGGCTTTGGGGTTTTACTTTGTGTGGGGCATTCTCTGGATGTGTAATCCAACGTAATATAGTGTCCTGGGAAGAGAGCTGAAGCTCTCATTTTTTCTCTCTGGTAATGGTGCACCAAGTAACTCCATCACTGCATTTGCTAAGTGAATGATGTGTGTTTTTTGAAACTGTTGTGCTTCAGAAAGGATGTTCCAGCAAAATGAGCACGTTCTGCCACTACCTAAAGTATTTGTTCAGAGAAGAACATCTTCCTGTGGTTTTTTGAGTTCAAAGAAAAGGAGCAATTATGAAGAAACAATTTGTAATTTTGCAGTGGCATATGTGGTCATGCTGTGCCACAGGGAGTGAGGTTAGCACAGCTACTCCTGTAGGAAACCCAGAGTTTCTGATGAAGTTTTCCTCTTCTGGAAAAAAGTGCCAACCAGGCTTTTCCTTAGTAAGTCTGCAGTGCCTGATGCCACAGTGGGAGCATTTGGAAAAGAGAGCCTAAAGGGAAAAATAAGTTTAATGTGGAAGAAAAAGCACACTAAAATGTTGGGCACTGAAGCTGTTGTGACCAAAATCTGAGTGGAAACGTCTTTTGGATCTTGGTCTTGATGCCAGTTTTTCCAACTCTAGCTGTGTCTGTAACTCTACTGTGAAGAGTTAAGATTAGTGCATGCACTTATATGTGCTTATATGCATTGGGTAACTGCCTGGTTTGTGAATGCTAGGAAATATTCAATAATATTTGTCAACATAAAAGTGTGTGTGGTGCTTTGGATCATTTCATGCATCATTTTCTACTCCAAGCCTGTGTTTTTGTGAATGTAGTACACATGCAGTGGTTTGGGGAGCACAGAAAGAAGCAAGGCCTTATTGCTCAGCTCTAGGGCTTGGGAGTATTGTTTCTTTTACTGAAACCATCACAACTCAACCTTGAGAATCAGAGAATAGTGAGGTGGAGAAGGCTGTTTTTAGGACACGTGCTATAGTTGAGAGTGGTTGGAGTCAGTAGGTTTTGCTCTCTCCCACTGCCTGTGTAGGGCTGCAGGCATTTCTTTGCTGCTGACAGCTGTCCATTTTGTTGTCCTTTTATACCCTGGTGTGCAATACTCCCCAAAGCCTGTCTTTTCCCTCCTCACCATTCTTCACCTGGTGCTGTGTATCTGAAGTGCTGCTGGTCTCACAATAATGCATCTGTTTTCAAAGGGAACTAGTAACTTGCATGATGCTTCATCTGTCCTGTTTGATACCTGGGGCTTTTCATGGAGTTCCTAGATAAATCACTTTTACAAACATGAACAGGTTGTCATCGAGAGCTTTCCCACAGTTTACTGCCAAAATGTGTTTTGAAATGACAAAATGTATTGGAAGGTATAAAGGCATTTTGCTTATTTGAAGAGGCTGCTACAGTGTCTGCTAAGGATTTTTGAAAGTTAATATTTCAGCCTGAGATAAGAGTCCCATGCATACGTGAAACAGCTGCAGCAGAACCTGTTGGAGGACTTAATTTGAGTATAAACACGTGTGCTTTTGCGTACATGCTGCTCTTTAATTCAAGTTGACTGTTAGGGCTTAACTTTATTAGGATGTAGCTACTTGAGCTGAAGATGTGGTCTGTAATTTTTATTTTATTACAGCAGCATGATAGCTCCTTTTGAAATGTTGTTTGGATTTTAGTAATAGGTATCTTAAGTATTGTTTGCCTTTAGTAATATGTTAAAGGGAAAAATTGACAAGTGAGGGCAGGGTTATATTGGATTACAAGTGAATTGGTTGACAGTATGTGTGTATTGTAAAATGGGAAATAAATCACCCTGTGTTGATGACCCATGGACATTTACAAAAGGCTGGTCTTTCTGTTGCACAAATAGATTCCGGAAACAGGAAAGAAGCTTATGACAAGAGGATGAGATCAGTTTGTATAATTAGAGCTGGCTAATAATCCTTTTACGCTCTGTTTTCCCAACTTTTACAGTATCTTTCTTTATTTGAAAGTGCCACATGTATGGACTGTAGAGAGAGGCGCTGTGGTTTGAGTTGTGTAGGTTTGTTTTTTATATCTAGTGATAGGTGAAGAGATGGGAGCAGCAAAACTAGATGTGCACATTTGAGAGGAACCTCTGCCTTCCTCTGCACGGCATAAGGAAAGCACTACTTTTATTAACCTTACAATGCTTCATCCCTTTCCAGGCTTTGGGCAGGAATTAAGTAATCTATTAAGTGATTTTTTTTACAATCATGAGATGGAAATAGTGCAAAAGAAGAAAAGTAGTGCTGAGACTAAGCATTTTTGGCCAGGTACTATTCTTTGGAGTAAGAAAGGGCTGGCAAAGCTGGGTTAGGGACTTACTGTAGCATGGATAAGGTTTAAGATTATTTTTTATGTGTGGGTGTATCTGCTTGCCTGTATCTTAACTTTGTGTTAGACTTCATTATTTTGGGGAGGATGATGGGGAAGATTTGGATAAGGGAAGTGGTGTTGCTGGGGAGTCAGCTGAAGCAGGGGTGGGTGCAGCCTCTGGGCAGTCCAGCTCCCAGGGCAGGAACAGTGTGGTGCCAGATCCTCCTGCCAGGAAGCTGAGCTACATTAAGCAAAGCGAGTTAATCAATATCCAGAGCATTTTATTAAATCATCAGTCAATTAAATCAGTGATGCTCTGTTAGGTTGTGTTGCAGCTCCCAGCCTCTCTGCAAGTTGTTCAGCTCTAGCAGCTCCTTGACTTTGGGCTCTGCAGGCCACAGTTCTGAGGTTTCCAACACTCTTAAGAGGAAAAAACCAACAGATTTTATGCTGATTTTTGAAATTAAATATGTTCTTTTTAATTTTTTTTTTTTTTGCTGAAGGGAAAAGGTTGTTGTGAGGTTTCTTTTCTTTTTGTGAAAGGAATCTGTGTGTCTGGTTTTCCTGAGGGTGACTTGCTGAGTTACCTCTGAGGCTTTGGAGGAGAACAATGGTAGAGCCAGGCTAACACAAAACACCTTTAAATCTCCTTTCTATCCCTTGAAGGCAAAAGAAACTCCTGTGTATCTGTTAGTGAATGTCATCATATGGTTTTGTTTGCAGACAGAGCACAGCTGGGAAGCAGTATCACCTGTGGAAATGCTGCATGACAGATACATTTTTATTCCTAAGTAACCAATTCAGTGAGAAAACATGATGTTCAGTGAGTTACATAAATTCAGATGATTTTACACAAATAGCTAGGGTTTTATTATTCTAAGCTCAGCTGTGATAGTAAACATGATGGTGCAATATACTGGTAACTTGTTTGTGGCCACACGTTTGAAGTGTGGTTTCTTGTTTCCTCGCCTCCTCTCCTTTCCATGATCAGTGGCTCTTGCTGATGGTATTGCTTTCCTGTGTGTTTGCAAAATAAATTTTGGATGGGCTATTTCTCCTAATTCCTCCAGCCTGCTATTTCTGACTATATATACAAAATCATGCATTATTATAGTGATGGAAAAAGTTGTTCTGCATTTGGTAGAATGAAGTCTGAAAGGATCTATCTTCTGTCTTAGGGTTTATTTTAGTCACTGCAGTTGCAGCTACTCTATTTATATAAATATCTTCATGTGCATTGTTGAAGAACTGGGCTATGGGTTTATTTCTCCTGCCAAAGCTATTTGTAGGTTTTGTCCTGTTTTTTTTCAGTTTCCTTTCACAGGGTTTTTAAGGACAGGGCAGTAGTACACTGATTAGAAAGCTCATTTGTTTTATGAATGGTGAGTTCTGGTATTCATTCAGTGTTGAATGAAACTTGTTGCACAGAGTATATGAGCAAACCTGTGTCTTACCCAATACCACAGGGTGAGAGTAACTAACTGCAGATCTGAACTTTGTAGGAAGATACACAGGAAAAACACCACATAATAAAATACAAGTGATAAAACCAGCCTCAAGTAATTGTTTCTTTCCATTTTCAGACTTTTTTCTGCAGGTAAAAAAGAAAAAAGAAAACCCATACCAAACCCAGAAGACCTTTTTTTCCAAATAATTGTGTTTATAACCAAAAAACGAGACTGATGATGGATTATACAACACAGTAATGTCACTCAAAAGAAAAGGGGAATATTCTAGCTCAGTAATTCCCTTGACAATAGGGAAGAACAATAAAATTGTGAAGGACTTTCTATTTTAGTTCTCTTTACATGAAATCATGGCTCCAGCAGGAATTCATCTGTATGTGGCCAGTTGGTCTCTTCTCCAGTGCCTCCATTTGCTGTTTCCCCATCTTTATTTATCTTGTGTAGTTTAAAGCAGCAACTCCGCAGGGCCTGAAATCCAATCCTCTTGATATTTCTAAGTGCTTCATAAATTAACATTTCATACACCCAGAGTGTGGAAGGAGTGCCCTTGAGGACACTGTGCTTTGTTGAATGAGAAGTGGTGTGGTTTTGGAATCTTGGTTTTATTTTTGTAGTGCAGTCATATAGAAGGAAGTGATGCAGTCCAGCAAGGAGGGTGGATGTGTGCTCCTGGGAATTCCGTGGATTTCTTTAAACTCTTTTACAAGTTATGGGTTATTTGCGTAAAAGGTGAGGATCTGAGGGTTCCCTGTAAGGTTAGATTGTCCCACTCTGGATATATTTATTGGTGCCAATGCTACAGAACAAAAGAAATTTTGTTTATGTCCTGTTCTTTTGCAAATAATTAGCATCAATAGTGCTTTCCTAATTTCTGTGGGATGTACATAGTTTGGGCTATGTGGTGAAGTGTTACTCCAGAGCCTTGAAGTCAAAGTTTAGTCCTTTCAAGGACTGAAGTCCTTACAAACTAATGTTACAGAGTGGTTTGGAAAAAGTAAATTCTGTTACATTAAAAAAAGATAAATCCTCCTTTGGCTTTCATCCCAGCAATGCTGTGATGCTTAGAGCTGGAAAGCCATCCTGCTTTCTCTGCATTTCTGTTTATCTATTGGAATGCTTTCCATGCGATCTGTAACCATCAGATTCTCCATGTGTTTTTTGGCTGTTCTTTCTTGCCCACAACCACAAGCTCTTTATGGCTGAGATTGGGCTGTTTTTTTGGTTTTTTTGAACAGCTTGGAGTGCATGGGTAAAGCTTTGCAAATAAGGATCAATGTTTCTATTTTCAAATGTTAAAATGATAAATGAAAAGGTCAGGTATTGAGATTCAAATAAAGTTCAGCAAAGCTTAAACTTGAAGTATATGTAAAACTGAAGTTTACTAAAAATACCTAAAAACTGAACTTGAAAAGCTTGAAAAAACTCAAGCATTTGAAGTATATTTAGTGCATGAGGGAGAGGGGAAGGGGTAGGTAGGCTGTCCCAGGCATACCACATAGAGTAAATACCCCTCATTCTCCTGCTTGTTGCAGTTCTGGTCGGTTGTTGGAGATGAGAGTGGTTGTTTTTATTTTTGTCCATTCTGTAGCTCTTCTTTCTGATTAAAAAAAGAAAAAAAAAGGTTAGTTAACAGCTCTTGAGAATGGCACAACGTTTTCTTTCTTATATAAGCTTTGCATGGTTTGTGGAGGCCAAGCAGCCAGGAGTGGATGCTGGGAAGCCTACAGAAGCTGGACAGTTAAGCCAGCATTTGATGTAAGCCCAGTCCCAAAAAGAACGAGTCTGAATGAGGTGTGATGGGAAAATGGAAAACCCATTTTGTCATTCTTGTCTATCTGGTTTTCAAGTCGTTCAGCATTACAGCTTGTGCGTGGGCTGGGTTGATCTGGAGGACCATTGATGCCCCTCTCAGATTGGTCCTCAAGTTACACACTTTGCCTGCAATCCCTAGAAGAAACAAGCCATCTAATTAAGGTTAAATTAAATAGTAGCTGGGAATAATGGATGTATAGGATTTATTGCTTTGGCACTAGGTGTTTGTATCCCTTCCTACTGCCTGTGCTTGTTGGTAAACTCTTCAGAGCAGAAACTTCATTTGACTTGACATTTTTACAGCAATTAACTAATGGAACCCTAATCCTGGATGAGGTTTTGGGGACCATATTAAGCAAATAAATGCTTTTTTCCTTTCTTTTCCTGTCAGATGTTACCATACCTAGAGAAATGAAGAACAGTCATTTGTTCTTATCCATGAAATTTTGTGCAAAACAACACCGAAGTTCTCTAGAAGAGACTTTAATACAACTCATTGTATTAATTCTTTAATGCTTAATAAAGCAGAAAGGTATCTGTCCCATTTTGAGGAGGCTTCAGTAGCTTTCTATTTTACGGACCTGTGCAGATTTTTTTAATGTCTAAAGCCACTGTTCCTTTGAAGAGCCAGAACCCGGATTTTCATTTCATGTCCTGCTTTCAAATTCGCAAATATAAGGGATTTCACTGTGGTATCCTAAGGTGGAAGAGCTAATATAATTCCAGAAAAATGGCAATATGATTGTCTGGATGTATATAGAGCACATTATAAACCTCCCAGACACAGGCAACTGCTACTGGAGCAGAATCTCCAGTAGCAGCAGCTGCCTTGTGAGTGCCCATAGCATCAAGTCATGACTTGATGTGCTGGGTGGGAGCTGGGCAAGGAAGGTAGGATTTACATTTGCCTGTTCTTGTTAGTTTGGCTTTCAAAGCAGTTCATGTGCAGTTCAGATCCTGATCCTACAGTAGGGCCAGTTATTCTCACTGCAGTCTACAATATAGATAGATAGGATAGAGTGAATGCTACCTGCCTAAGAAGGTAGAAATTGCTTTCTGGGGTGCAGAGCTGGCGTTGGCTTGAGGGATGTGCTCTCCTAATAATAGGAGAAAACACTGTTCATCCTCTTTTTCCCCTGTTTTGTTTTTTCCTCCTCATTTTTACACTTAGAGTAGTCCAACTTATTAATTGACTATATTGGGGTCCTTATGAATCTGGGTTTGATTATGACCGGTACGATCTGCCTTTTGTTTTCCCTTTTCTTACTGGACTAAAGTTTTTTAAAGTTTTTCAGAGGCTGCTCTCTTCTTTCCACTGGTTGGAGAAGTTTGCTTGTCTAGAAACCTAAATTTAGTCCTTTGCTGACGCAGAGTAGTCATTCAGGCTTATCTGTCACTCCGTTTTTCTCCCATGTTTTTGCCAAAGCACTTCTAACAAGATAAAATACCTTCCAAACCTGCCTGTCTCCTTGCAAACTAAGTTTGCATCCTTAGAAAAATTGGAATGACATGTGCATTATGAACTGAGAGATCATTTTACGTTACTGATGTAAGGGCCAACTAGGAAGATAAGAAGGGAAAAAATCTTCCTGCAGGAAATATTTCCAGGATTTTTTGACAAGACCAAGTGCTCAGCAGTGTTATCTTACTACACTGCCACTACTGTGCCCTTTTCTTGCCAAAAAAGCCCAACAGAAACCGGTCATGAGTTTGTACTCACAGGCCTTCTCATCTTCCCTTGGTGAGAAATGTCAGTGTTCTCCCTTCCTTATGGATCAGGTATGTGCTGCTTTAGGACTCTGTGACGTGTGCACTTCCATCACAGCCAGCATCACCTCTACCACAGAAAGAGATGACCCAGTGGGAGTTTTTAGTGCCAGCCCATCCTGATCTGTACATGTCTTTCTCTTTCTCATTCTCTGTCTGCTCAGCTGCTGTCAAGCATCTGCCAGGAAGGGGATGGAGCAGAACAAAACAGTTTGCACTTCTGTTGGGTGGCAAAGATAGAGGATGCCATCTCACTTTATTCCTAGAGTTACAGAAACCTAAAGGCTCTGTTGAGGGCATGTTCCTCTGCAGTTGATGTTTCACAAAGTCTTTGCTACCTTCAGTGCAGCCTGTTTGAGCTAGACAGCACAGGAAAGCTCTTTTTTACTTGTTTCCACCAATGGTCTTGAAAGGAACATGCATATTAATACTCATATTGTCTGCTCCATAAAAAAGGACCAAATTGTTGTGTTAGACTACAGGTTGCTTCCTGAGAGAACTGGTCTATTGCAGTGAGACTTTCTGAAAACCCAAATGTGAAGTGAACTTAAAAAGAAGTTTTTTCAGTCGTGTTTTGATTTCCATGGGATACAATAAACACTCTTGTCTGGGTAATATTTTTGTGCCCCCATTCAGGATACTTGGGTTCAGAATAGGAGCGAGAGGCTCAAGTAGGTCATGAGGGAGATTGGTAAGGTTTGTGCATTTTTTGTGTGGTTTCTTCCTTTGTTTTTGAGCCTTTGGTAGGACTGGAATTCAGGAGCATATTGGAGGGCACAAGTGAGGATTGGTTGCAGAGCTGTCCTTTGAGCTCACCTGCCCAAATGACAGCTAGTGCTACTAATCCCCTATTTTCATGAGTAAGTTGGTCTTTGTAGGAGCTGAAAATAGAGTCAAAATTATCAGTCAACCATTTTGAAGCCTTCTTGCTGTAGAAAGGGACATCTCGAGGTTGAAAATAGGTATGAATTGGATTAGATTTAAAAGTCTTGCTAAATATTTGTCCATCTACTGGCTGCCTCAGAGGACCTTTAGAAGAGGGACTATTTTGATTCACAAGTTTGGCAGGTTGCTTTGGCATTTTAAAGCAACTGGTACAAAAACATTTTGTAAAAGGAGAGCGTGTGAAGGAGCAAGGATAGCTGGAATCAGCTAAGAAAACTTAGACTGTGGTTTAATTTCTGTCTCACTAAAGGCAAACTGTGGGATTTGGAAAGGAACAAAGTATGAACAAGATCCTGCATTTTTTTGTGTGAAAAGCGGAGTGGTATTTCATCTATTTTAAAAAGGGTTTGAAGTATTTGCAGAGCATTACCAGTGTTGCAGACATGAGTAACAGCAGAAATTCCATTTTTAATTGTTTTGCATTCCTTCATCTTAGGATCCTGGATCTCTTAATGCACACATTAAATGAAAACTTAGAGCTTTTGTTTAGGGTGAATATTTTCTGCTGCAATGGAGGAGCTAATGCAAGAGAAATTCTGGTTCAACTGATTCAAAGCTCAATACAAGAAACTTCCATCAGATTATAGAGAAATTCCAGGGACAGACCTGAAAGAGGAAAGATTCTTGACTAAAATCACTTTTTTAAGATGAGTAATGATAGGTTTTTTTACTATGGAAAATGCCGATGCAGACTTGTGAGCATCATCTATTCTGGCAATTTTCCTTCTGTTTTACAAGGACAATTTTTGATGGTTTGTTTTTCATATAGTTTTGACATTTTTTGTAACAAGTAATCCAGTGAGAGTGATAAAAAGTGCCACCAAATTAACTTGGGTAAGGTAGTAGTAGTTGGGTTTCTCAAACAGCAGAGAGAACTACAGATGTGTACAAATGCTTTTTTGTGGGGAAGTGGGGGAATTAGTGGAAGGATAGCAATTAAGGATTGACAATTGTCGTAAAAATTAGGTATGAAATGAGGGTTGCTGGGAGGAAGGATGAACTGAGATGGATATGAAAGAGTAGCAAATTTCACCTGAGTACCAACATTGCTGATGGCTCAGATGAGCACTTTGCTCTACATTTTAGAGTTATCTTTGCTTAATGTGAGGATAAATTTAGGAAAAACAAACAAACCAACAAGACAGATCTTTGTTGATCGAAAGACAGAAAATAGAAAGTTGTTGTGTAGAAGTGATTAATGTGTGGGTGCTAAAGCAGCTTATAAAGGTATTAAAATTTTACAAAAAAACTTTTTGTAAACTTAAACTTTTTCTTTTTTGTTTCAGTGTTCTGAGGTCATGAAACTTAATCCACAGCAAGCTCCGTTATATGTGAGTACAAATTAAACCACTGTTTTTTCCTCTCCTACTATTCAGACAAAATGCTTTTGGAGATGTCTGCTCCTTTTCTCTTTGCTCCCTGAGGAGGTTCTTTATACTAATTCAATTGCAGATGCTCAGTGGTAAAGCTCAGGTAAGTTGCAGATTTCCTCTGGCTTTCCATCAGACTGTTTCAAAGAAGTTTTGAGACATACAATGCTGTCTCTGTGCAGGTATCCCCCACTTTTATTTCTTCCTCCCCTGGAGCTCATGGCTGTGCTTGAGCTGTTGAGAAGTGGTGAGAAGAAATTGCCTGTGTGGAGAACGGGGCATCCTGGTGTGCAGTGCTTGCCCACTGTGATAACATTTTCCTGGTTGGAGTTTTAAACGTGGCAGGGAGGAGCTGGGAGCAGCGCTGGGCTCGGCTGCAGCAGGGGAGGGTTTACGTCACCCTCCTGGAAGCTCGTAACCTCCATGGCTCCATTAATAAGGAACAAGCTTCCTCTCACTCTTGAATAGCAGCTTTGTTGCAGAACATGGGCACTGTCAAATTAGACCTGGATTTGCGGGGGTGTGTGAACGTGTGTTAAATTTGTGCCAGAGCTGCCAGCCAGGTCTGTAACTGTTTGCTTTCCATACTGCCTTGCCATGCTCACAGCAGGATTAGCTGCTGAAGCTCGTGGCCCTGCTCACAGGCCTCACCAACAACGGCAGAGCTGAATGCAAGGATGGAAAATTTCAAGGGAAAATTGCTTGCAAATGTGGCTTTTAAAGGGAAGGAAGAAGAAACAATCAGGCCTGGTGATAGACCTGTATCTTGGAGAGTGTTGTGTATTGCAAATAATGGACCATGTGGACCTTTAATGCCACAGAAGCTTTAAATTTTGCCTATTTTTAATTACCAACTTCAAGTCTGTATTTGAATTTATTTTCTACATTGTACTAAGTCTTGTGCTTGGAGCAAGGTTAAAACACTACATAGCGTGATCTGACTTTGGGAGAATGGCTTTCCTGGAGTACATCATATTTTGTATTTTGAAACTAAACGTTGCCTGGATTTGGTTAAATCTCAAGCCTATTGAATGCACCTTGACTTTGAAGAAACTCAGTTTAAGCTTAGGACACATTGAAAGAGAATGACACGTGCAAATATGTGATGGAGTTGCTGCAGTAGAAACACGTGAATGATGGAATGCAGGATAAAATTATGTCGTTTGAACAGTGTATGTCTTGGCTAATCTGAGGGCTTTGTTTTCTCAGTCTTATCTACTGAATTAGTTTATTTTCCCACTGTTTTGTTTGGGGTTTTATTTAATATGTAATACTGGAGTAGTACACTTAGAAGTCCTCATCTCCACTTGATAGTGAGGAGAACTGGGCTAAAGTCAAATAAAAAAGTGTAAAATAGTGATTAAATGGTATAGTGTTTCTTTGCAATGCAAATAAGTTGATGACAACATTATTAACACATTAGTGACTCCCTTTTCTCTCTTCCTCCTCCTTACCTAGCCAGGTGTATAAGCAAATCGGCTCTCTTTCAAAACAAACAAATTTTGGTAGCTTAAGGAAATTTGAAAAGTCAATATTTAATCTTTCTGTTTGCTCTCAGTATAAATGCTTTGTACATTTTAAGATCAGTTTTGTTTTCCATGTGTTGCTAGTTGACAGCTCATCTGAGAGTTGTTAGTTGTGAGCAGAACACAAAGAAAAAGGTATTTTCATGGTATTTTTACTTTTCTAAAGGCAGACACAACAGTCTTGTGGCCTGGCCATTGGTAGGTGAATAACAAACCTCACCAGGTTCCTTCTTCAAAGTGATGGCAACATTTTTTCCACATGTAAGCTCCTAGAGCTTGTTTTCAAATAACTGAGAATAATATCCTGTGAATTTCTCCAGAAGGAATTTCATATCTATAAATGACTGGAAATAACAGGCAATACTGACATGTCAGAGGAACTTCCTATATTTGTCTGCTCTCAGGAAAATTTGCTTCTCCCACAATTCACTCTTTTGTTCTTGACACCTTTGCATTACATCCTTTACACTCTTCCTCTTTTAAGCCAATAACTTCTAATCAGGATTCCATAGTTTTGTTTATTATTTTATTAAATCTTGCCTGAGTTTCATCTGAAAGCTCCATTAGATAGTTGTTTTTATCAGCAGCATTACTGAGCTCCTTTTAGGAGGAGAAAGTGAAAAATAATGTCTCCGTTCCAGTTCCTGGAAACCAATTAGAGAGAGCATATTTTAGCCTATCTAATAATTACCAGGTTGCCTATATTATACTTTATAATTAAGAAAAGGGGTTTGGGAACCTGAGATATCCAGTGTACTTGGGTCCAAAGTTTTGAGGGTGATGGAAAACATGGTACTTCCCCTGGTACACACTAGTAGAGGGATTGAGATTCTTGTATTATTCAAATCAATGTGCATAGAGAGAAAGAAAACCACCTGGTGCATCCTTCTTGGCATTTTCTTTTGGCTGCTTGGACTTTCATTTACCTCTTCTGTAAAAATTACCTGTCCTGCCTCTGCAGAGCTTGTGACCACTGGGAGGTCACAGCCTGTAACAATGAGACTTTTGGCCTTTGTAAGTGTGAAGGTTAAGAAGTAAGGTGGAAAACACATCCTGTAGTAGTAATGATTGTCGTAGTTTTGTGATTAAATAAGTCTCATTTCAGCATTACCCGATTGTTCTCTGGTTAATGAGGTTGCCAGGAACTGGAACTTAGCATTGTATGTCTGTAAGTTTGTGGGCTGGGACAAGAGCCCAGCCTTTCCTTCACAAACAGTTGTTCTCAGGAGCCAGGTCCCCTCAGGAGCATCATATTGTCACCCAGAGCTGCTCGTTAACTCCCTTAACCCTGGAGCTGGGTGCTGCTCAAAGCAGTGCAGTCATGGGGCAGAGGGGCTTATGCCAGGAGAGATAGGGCACAGGAGTGTTCCTCAATATAGCCCGTGTGTGATACCAGCAGTGCTGGGGCTCACACAGGCTGTAGGTCAAGCAGCTCTCCCATCCTACCACTGTCAGCACGTGATTGCAAAGTCACAGTGCCTTTTCTAGAGGCAGAGCCTATGACTAAATGTTGTGCAGTGAATTTGAAATAAAGATGTTCAAACTCATGTCCTTAAAATTAATTACAGAATATGCTGAGTTGAAAGGGACTAATTTTTAATTTCTGCAGCTGCAAAAAAGTCCATGTGGTTGGACAGTTGTTCTGTTGCCTGTCTCAGACTGCGGTCGGGAACATCTTTCTTGACTCACAGATACTGGATTGAATCCAAAACTAACTTTACTCACATCCCTCTTGCATTCAGTGCTGTCCTGTTGGTATGGGAATTCTTATCAGGCACAGCATAGTGGATGAAGGACAGTGTTGCAAACCTCATTTCTGGTTTGCCTGGGACTTTGTGCTCAGGAAGGCCAGAATCTCAAAGCTGAAGGATCAAGCTGTTTTTTGCTATCAGGGCTGGGATTGAACAGGAGGGTTGCAGGAGTCTTTGGTTGATGGGAGGTGGGAATTCAGGAGCTACCATTTTGTTTTTCTTGAATACTTGCAATGACCTTGCTGATCATCATCTTTTTTCAAAGTTATATCTCTCTACCATCAAAAGTCAAATTTTCAACTTAAGTATTGTCAGGTACTTCCTAGCTCTTGACAGTGTGTTATTGGAATATCCAGATCATCAAGGAGTATGGGAAAAAAGGATGAAAAATGCTCTAAACGATGGAGGTTTATTATTAAGTGACCTTTTTATTGTTGTGATTCATTAAGTTCTTGGTTTATAGATGAAATAGTTTAAAATAGTCTCTTAACTGTTCCTAACATCCAGGCAAGAGAAAGAAAATGGGAGGGAGCTTTGCCAAGGTGAAGTGTTGATTAGCATTAACTGGGAGTCCAGCAGAGTATTCAGCAGGAGATTTAATTACAAAAGGATCAAGGTTTCTAATCAAACTTTAATAAATATCAAGTGCATGTGAGGGAATGATCAAGGTCAAGTCTTCAGCTGCATAGAGAGTCCTGGAAACCTTCAGAAGTGACACACGTGGGTTCGATTTCAGCCTCTGCTGGGTGTGGGATCCTTGTAGTGTTATTGATCATTTTTCTAACCCAGTTGCATCTCCTGCCACTATGAAATCGATGTTGGTTTGTGTGTTTTTTTTAGAAAAATAACCTGAGAGCAGTATTGGGTAGGAATGTTCTGGAAAAGGACTGGGGTGACATGCAGGGAATGCATTAGGAAGTATTAAACTCATCTACTCTTGATTACAACCAGGGCTACAACCTTAGATCTGCCTTTAAGACAGGAATGTTTTTTCATGGTGATAATGATCAGTGGGTGTGAAATGGAAAAGATTAGCAGCTGGAGAAGGATGATGTATTGCTGCAAACTTTTTTCCTTTTTCCTTTTAGATTAAAAGGAACAAACTTGTTTTAAATCACACCACTCCTCCTCTTTATGGTTTGGCTAAGGTGTGCCCACATTATTTGGAGTGACAAACACAAATGTGTCATAACTGGCGATTGCATGAGAGGGCAAACACTTAATTGATAAAAATGCTGCCATTGACTTTGGTCTTTAATCAGGTCTGTGGATGGAGTCTCTTGTCTAAACTGCCACTTAGGAGCTGCGTAACCTGCAAAGTTTCTCAAGGAGACTTTTTGATAGAGATGAGAGCTCCCACTTCCAAGGCAAAATGTCATGCAACTTAATGAAGTATGAACTTCAAAAGCCTCAGAAAGAATGCATTGACCCTCTCTTAATATAACCTGGGGTTTGGGTACAGTAGGTCCTATCTTCTGTTAATGAATGAACTACTCCTGTAAATTTCTTAGTGTGTCCTGCTTTAATCTAAAATGGAAAAAAGATACTCTTCAACTATTCTTCCTCCATGGTTATAATATTTTTCTCCCACGTTTGTATCAAATGATGCCCTGCTGAAGTGCACTGTGTATCCCTGAGGAAAACAATTGTCATATCCTCTGATATTCATGTTTTAAGAAAAAATTACTCTTTTGTATAGATATTAAAGGATTGAAGAAAAAAGTTCACAATACAAAGAGCTTGAGGCTTGTGGCAGCAGTATCTGTCCCAAGTGCTGTGGCTCGCTGTGTCCCTGAGTGCAGTGAGGTGGTGTTACCTGTGTGTGCCTGACACCTGGTTTTTTACTGTCAGTGAAACCTCCTCAGGTGTCACTTGTGCACTATCGTGTGCTGGACAATTATTGTTCTCCAGAAATCTTTACCAAGGGAACAAAAGGACAAAGTGAAATACCTGTATAATTCTACGGTAAGATGTCATGGTGTTGGCATCTGTGGTTTGGTTACTTTTCTACTAATGGTGAATTTGTTTGCTTAGTGGCATCTATGGTGAGAGGCCACTGGGATGCCTGAATATCTGAGGTCAGTCCAGCAGAAAAACTAGAACATACCTCACATGCTTTTGATGTGGGAATTTCTCACATAAGTCACTGTACAGAAGCCCTGTCTTACTTTCTCTTGAGGTCCTTAGGCAAGAAGAGAACCAGCCTAGATGTTTAGATCAGCTCTGTGGTGAGAGGATCTGATAAACCTCTTGTCTTTTATTTGTTGGGTACTTGATTTCTTCTTAATAACAAACTAGTTTTCTGCCCCACCTTCAAAATGTCTTTGAGTTATGAATGAGTGAAGGCCTCTGAGCACCTTTTACAAATAAAATACTTGCTTGTGTTGGTTGTGGAAGAACCTGCTGCTTGATTGGTTTTAAGAAAGTTAGCTGGGGCGCCAGAATAAACTATTTTTTGAAAGGAGCATATTGCAGCTTGTCTGGCTCTGCTTTCATTCTCCAGGCAAAATACTTTCCTCACTAAACTGTGCTTGACCTCATCTTTTGAGATTTTGTCACTTAGATCCTTGATTTAGATTCTTTTCATCCTCTGCTTCCCCAGCTCTGGTCTACACCATGGAGGAAGCCATCCCTGCTGTGGAAATGGGTGTCTGGCAGCTGCCACCTGAGCTCAGCACTATCCCCTGGCAAACTCTCTGCAGCTTGTGGATTCCCCCCGTACCCAAATGCAGACTTTGGGGCACACAGTTTGATTATCATTAGGCTGATCTCTTGGCTTGTTCCTCCTAAGTGAGGCATTCAGTAGCCCGTGAGATCTGTGTGGTGTTAGCACAGGGGTGTTTGTGAAATGGTCACTTGTGTGTATTGACTGAAGGCAGCTTTGGCCAGAGAAGTCAGGCGAGGCTGCCCGACCATCAGCATCACTTTCCTCCAGGATAAGCCCTTGCTTAAGGTACAGGTCAGTGGCCTTTTCTCAAACCTTCTTCCATATTGTCTTGAGACTAAAGGTGTTGGTGACTTGGGTTCAAAGCCCTCCTCCCATAATTATCTATTTGAACTTTTCTTCTGTGATCCTGTTTTGTGAGTATGAAAGTGCTGGTAAACAATAAATGATCTGGCTTGAAGTCTGGAGCACTTGTCTGAAATTCTGCTCTTAACTCACCACCACTACTTTGCAGCATTATGTGTGAACTTTAATATGACTTGCAGAAGAAAGATGCCAGAGCTGGTACAGCTGGTAGAGGTGGGAAAACAGAGACAACAATCTGCTTTTGGGGAGCTGTTAGATTGCTTCAGCCTGTTTTCTGAAGCTGCAGAAGGAATCCTTATATTGTCACACTAAGAGCTATATTAAAATTGGGTGAAATTATGTATATATCTTGGCTATGGTATTTAGAATTCTTTATTTCTTATGATAGTAGCTGATGAGCTGAGTAATGCCTGGACAGTTACTAAGAGACTGTGTCCCATCCCCAGCATTGCTGACAGTGTTGCCTCCTCTCAGGAGGAGTGAGCAATGGAGATCAGGGCTTGGGTTTAGGAGGATGAAGATACTCTTCAACTATTCTTCTTCCATGGAATCTGTTTATATAGAATTCATAAATATTCTCGTGTTACCTTTAGATCAAACACATTTCCCATCTCATTCATTGGGATACATGTCCCTGCTGTATTTCCTGTAACAAAGTGCTGACAGTCATTTTGTTAGACTCAAGTTCTGACAGCCAAGCTGATGTGAGAGCAGTGGTTATGAACATGTTGATTTGATGAAGGCACGATTTCACACATAACCTTTAAAATCCCCTGAACTCTACCTGCAGTGTCTCCCATTCCTTCTGAAGTTTGTGCTTCATGAGGTCTCTGTGAGTGCTTGTCCTCTGCCTTGCTCAATAAAGCACTTCCATATTGCACTTACGTGGAAAATAAACTAACTGAATAATTGTGGCTCGATGCTGTGCAGTGCCATCAAGTGGCAGTTCTGTCACAGGACATGTTTTCTGGGCTGCCTGTGTTTGTATCATTGTTTCAAAGTGTTTCTTCTAAACACTGCAAAAGTTTCATCTGTCTGTAGTTGTGGTTGTAGTCCTCTTCAGGAGGATAATGGTTATAATGGCTTCTGTTCTCTAATGGAAAAAATGTCACTTTAAAAAGCGCCTCAGTTATTACAGGAGCTCTAAGTACTGTAGCTGTGAAATATTTAAAGACTGGCGAAGATATTTTGCAGCTGGCAGGAAAATGAGTGCTCTGAAACACACTGAGCTCCGTCTCTTAGAGGGTTTTGCTGTACTGTAGAGGAGGCTGAAGCACCATCCTTCATCTCTCTTGTGTCTTTGGATCTAAGTGTTAAAATATGATTTTTTTTTTCCTTTAAGACCACTCAAGGCTATTTGTGAAAATACTTCAATGATAGGACATTGTTTCTAATAATGTGTCATCATGTGTACTTTATCTTCCAGGAATTGTGACTCTCTCCACCTCTCTGCCAAGAGAGTAGCTGGATTTCTTTTAGTCACTCACACATTTAGACTGCCTGCTGTTGCTCCTAAGCACTGCAATTTTGTTGTTATTGCTAGGTGAGTAATTAGAAGGAAATACTGTCAATCACTCAAGCAGCTAGTAATAAAATTATCTGGTTCAGTTCTCTTAAGTGTAGTGAAGAACAGAAGAGGCTTTAGGATGAGGCCAGAGCAAGATATTCACATCAGTTTGGGTGTGTTTTCTAGGAATTGTTTGAAGTAGTTTCCACAATTTCTGAAAAAAACCTAGTAGTAAGATCAGTACTTGTTTTGGAAACTGGATGGTACTGGAGGGGATATTCTGCTACAGAGAAATTTCCCCTGTCTTTGGTCTTAACTTCATGTTTGTGTGGCATTACATGGAGACTTGCATAATATAAAGGCAACCCCAGTGTGTCACTGGTTTTCTGTACTTCCCTACATCCTTCTCTGTACCAGAGCTGTACAGGGCTTGGATTTGGGGTTACTCTCAATAGTTGCATGTTCAGGGAGTACAGGCCATGGTGACCAACAACAGAAAGTAGACAATGCTTTAAGTGAATAATCTGGCTAACACTAAACTGCCTAAGTAAATGAAAATTAAATCAGTATTTTCTTCACTATACTGCCAAAGTCACCCAAACAATAAAGTTCCCCTCACAGTTTTTCCCTGGGTGTTTGCATTTAGCACAAATGGGTGAACTGAATTGGTACTTTTGTCGTCCTTCCTATTTTAGTCCTTAACTTGGATTTTTGAATTTTGCTTTTAATTTTACTGTTAATTTTATCACGTCTTTGCCCAATTTTATTAGAAATGCCCTTGGCTGTTTGGTTTTGTGAAGGCTGGCTGTGTATAGCAGAGGCTGGCACCAGGCAGATGCACTGAGCAACCATTGGTACATAAGTGCTGCAAAGCACGTGGAGCCTCGTGCTAAGGCAGTGATACAGCTAAATTAGCTATTAGCAGCCCAATCTAATAACCTTTCTGGCTCTGTGTAGCAAAGTGGTGCCAGGAAGATCTATCCATAAAGATAAATCATGTGTCTCTTTCAGCACTAACGAGATCCTGTTACTTTGATGGATTTCTGTTGGCAGTCTGTAGAGATCTCCTTCGAGCTGCATGGATTAATATGTGTGTAATACTTATAATAGCATCTTGACACTCAATAAAGATTCATCTTTGAGATGATTGATTGGGAGTCTGACAGAGATGTGTTCTGTCAAAGGCTGGGGGCTGCTAATAACAGATTTCTTCAAGCATACCCATTTCTGCAGGAGTTTATTGCCGGCACTGACTCAGAGTTGGAAATCCAGCCCTTGCTCTCCTCAGACCTTTTATCTCTATGCAAACAAACCCTGCTGCAGGATTAGACTCCTGGACTGGCTTGGGATGTGGTGTGGCTGTGAGATGGTGTTAATAAATCAGCCGTAACAATGTTGGCTCTGCAGACAGGCGAGTAGAGGGTGTTCGTGCTGTGTTTTTTAGCACAGGCTGCACTCAGGATGGGTCTGTGGAAGCCAGCTTGGGCCTGGAGGCAACATCTCTGGGCTATTTATCATGAATGTCCATGTTTTCCCACAAATTCTTTTTTCCCATAGAGTCTTGCATAAATAGTCTTTTGACTCTGCATCCTGACTTTGCCCTGTGTCAGTGTTTTATCCATCAACATGTTAAACTAATCTTGTTTTTGGACCAAATTCTTTCTCACTCCTGGGGGAAGAAAGTGGTGGAGAGAAGAAAGGTATTTTGCATACATGTCAGTGTTTCAGTCATGGCTTTGTAGCTTGCACTAGAAGAGAAGATCACTTGGCTCAGTGCGGTTTTAATGAAATATGGAAGGTATCACCTCAATTTGCTATGTGGCCTGGCAGAAAAATATATACCGTCATTCTGCTCTTTTGGTGGCCTGTGGGCAAGACATAATGGTCTGCGATGGTATTTTCCAAAGAATAAGAGAGTGCTTTGCAAAATCTGGCTTTCTCATCTCATCACAGAGGGGCTCGGTATCCGTGCTGTTAACCCGAAACCTTTCACTGGCAGAAATAATAGCACTGCTGTTAATTTAAAAAGGAAATAAGGTTAGGTCTGGAGATTGTGTTTGTGGGTTTTTTTTGTTTTTTTTTTTAATTTATTTTACGAAAATGTCTCTGCTTCATGCTCTTGAGATCAAGGAGTTTGAAGTCATTGACTATGAAAAAGGACACAAATCTGCCCCAAACTTGGCAGGTTGCCGTTCTATTTATTTCTGAAGTCTCTCCCTGGAGGTTTAATCTGCAGGAGGTTGCAACACTCCACCCGAACATCATCCATCTTTCTCTACACTCCTGACCCAGGTCACTGCCTTTATCATGGGGGATATCTCCAGGCAAGGAGGGATTTCTAGAGCTGCTCATGTTCAAACAGATTTCACAGCCCTACCTTTGTTTCTGGGGCTTGGAGTTCTGCAGGATAAACTGTTTTTGATGTGATTTTTGTTCCCCTCAATGCTCCTCTGAGTCAATACTGGTGAAGTTGAGTCAGTACTGGTGAAATTGAGGATGTCTGTAATGACTGCTGTTATCTCACTGTAACAGAAACCTCTGACCTCCTCCCATGGTCCTTTCCTTTTATATATGTGTGCTGGGAGCCACCTCTGGAATAGGGGATGGATGTTTCAGGTTGTGGCATTGACGTCCACAGACAACTCATTCTGTGCCAGAGCAGAGAGGGAAGGGGACTCACCTGGGTGTTTTAAAGGTAGGACCCATCCCCAGGTACCACGTCTCAAGAGTGAGCTGTTTTGTCTGTTTCTGTGAACCTGGGAATAGTAGCCTTGGAAGGCTTTTCTGGGCGTAGGTTCTTTCCTTACCATGGAGGAAGAGCATCCCTGTGGTTTTATGAGCCAGCAGTGATAGTTCTGTGTCACAGATGACTGGCTGCAGTGTTTAGTCAGACCTGGAAAAACTGGGATCTAGGCCTTTCTGAATCAAAAGGGTTATTCCAGGGGATGAGAGCATTGTCATGTTTGCTCTAAAAATAGTTGCCCAAGCCCCCATTTCCTTTTGCAGTCAGGAGCCTCTGTGGCTGTGCCTGGTTTTGTGCTGCATGGAGATGTCCATGTGTCCTTCCCAGATGTCATTCTCCAGGGTTTTAAACACAAGTTTGCAGCAACCCAGAGTAACCTTAGATGGAAGGGATCTTCCAGGATTCTCAGCTGGGATATGGACACTGTCTGGGACCAAACGTTTAGCTGTTGATCTTGTTGTGTACTGCCAGAGGTAGATGGTAATAGATCATCAAGCATCTAAACAATTATATTGTACTTTTTTTCTTGCGTGATGATTTGTTATGTTTTCTGAATCTGCTTTGGAGTTGCCTTTTCCATCCTCCAGCTGCTTTCAGAGTCTTCTGCAGTTCTCAGTTTGAGGTGGAATTGTCTCAACTTTCCCTTTGATTTTGTCTAGCTTAATTATTGTCAGTGATGCACATTTTCCAAAGAAAACGTCATATGATTGAAAAGCCAGCTGTTCCTTTAAAAGCCATTTGGATGAAAAATACTCGGTGTGTTTGAACCACGATTCCTATTTCATTGATGAGGAAACTCAAAGCACGGGGATGTGAAAGGACTTGCCTTGTGCTGGAATTACAGCCCGATCCTGTGTTGAGCAGTAGCTGAGGTAACAGCGAGTCCAATTCCATCTAAAAATGAATAAATAAAGGTACCAATGAGCCTGAACTGAAGGAGGAGGAAGAAACTACAGCTGTGATTTTTGTGCTGTCCTCCTGTATACAGTGAAGCTCTTTTGGGAGCTGTTTAGGACTTCCCAAAGGGGAACAAACAAAAATGCAATAAGCATTAAAGTGACCCAGTAAGGATCTGACTCATGAATAGCAGAAACAACCCTAAACTTGTTACAGAGGCAGGTTACATTTACTCATCTAATCCAGCACCTGATTCAGCCTCTTCAATAAAGCAGCATAACGCCAACATCTGCAACAACTTTTAGAAGAGTTCTGGGAGAAAGGTTTCTTCCCTTCGTGTGAATTTCTAACCTATATAACCCATGGACTTCCCATTCAGTGGGTTTTTCCTGCACGAAAAAAACCGCCGGAGTTTGCTATCAGTGGTCAGCAGCAGAAATTTTGCTTCCCTGTGTAGAACAAATTAATGATTACTGGTTGTTAGTGTTTTCTCATTAAAAGCAGAATGTTAAAGCAACACTTGAGTGCTGCAGCATTGCTCTCTAAAGCAAGCTTCATTTTCATAAGTATTTTTAGACTCTGTGTGTGTGGAGGTCAGAGTGGGTGGTTAGTGGCTTAAGTAATGTACTACAGAATTCCGAGTATGAACCATGGGGGGGAAACCAGCTTAGAAATCACATGCTTTAGCTATAAAAGTACAGCTTGCCTTTTTTTGTGGTGGTGGTTTGTTTTTGTTGTTGTGTTGTATTTTTTTTGTTTGTTTATGTGGATGGGGTTTTTTTTCATTGTTTTGTTTTCAGAAACATTAAAATTCGTTAGCCAGCGTGCTAAGAATATTTTTTTCCTTCAGAGTCCATTGTAGACAAGTGTACCTGTTGCTGGTAGAGCCAATATTCCTTAGGGAACCTTCCCCATTGCAACTAAATTCATGGTTTTCATGTAGAAGTCTTGAATTCTACATTTGCCAGGGTTGTTTTCGTGGTCCCAGATGATGACCAATGCCCCAAAACCAGGCAGATTTTCAGAGCCTTAAGTGGAAAAGAAAGATGCCTTTTCATGCTTGTAACAATTATTTCTTTTTGGAAGGTGGATGGCATTTTTGATGTGATAACATAAGTGATCTTAATTCTTTTGAGCTTAAAGATTTTTTTCACTTCATTGTCACTTCCAAATATTGCTGAGGTCATCTATTAAAAAAAAAAATGCCTTTGAAGGTAAATAGTCCATTTTAATAGCCTTACTCAGAGTTGCTGGTGTTTTGTGTACACAAAATCCACATGCCTTTAACTGCAGTGTTGGAAAAACTAGTATCTAAAAAGGTGGAGCTGTGCTAATGCCAGCAAAATATGCTGACAAACAGGTGCCTTGCGCAGGTAGTTTGGGGTTTTAATCTTAATAACAGCATTTGGGGCTTTTTTGAGTTAATTGTATTTCTGCTGCTTTAACTAAGCCAAAGCTTCAGAGATGGGCCACTCTAAAATCTCTTTCTGAATTGTTTTGACGTTTAAAGCTGAAGGTCAGGCTTGGCTTTTCCTGTGCACCTGTCCCTTGGTGAGGCAGACCTGCTTTCTCCCTTCTGTTTGAAAGAGGGAATATATTTAGAGGAAAGAGCCACATCCACCTTCTGTACATCTCATTGCAACTATCTGAGACCAGAGATTTTTCAGATCTGAACAAGGGAGGGGGTGGCCTCTTTCATGAATGGACCAAGATGGAATGTTTTCATTTCCAATGGGCTTTAAGCCAAGTAAATATTAGTCGATCCAAACTAGTTTTGAAATTAAATTATTCTTATTTGTTGGAGCATTCCAGAGAATGGCTTTGATCTGTCTGTACTTTGACCAAAGGGATATTGGCAGGCTGGCCTCCCATTTCTAGCCATTCAGGATGAAAGAAGGGTTATAATAACCACCTTGTGTGGCAGTGATACTGAACAGATGACATTTTTTGGACAATATTAAATGGATAAAGGTAAACATACTTCAATTAAAATGTTTTTGGAGGCTGAATGCAATAAAGTCTTCTATGTGGGTTGGAGAAATTTGGCTGCATTTGTAACTGATTTTCTTTAGCTCCAAAAATCTTGGAAAGAGAGGGGTTTTGTTCTGTGCATTATTTCCTTTACAAATAAATATGTTGTTTGAATATAACTTCAAAATCAAATTAAAATTGGCAGTGAACAATGAAAGCATTTGTAACTGGGAGGTAGAGGTGTGTTGAAGAAGGCTGGTCTTTTGCTTCTGGGATCTCTGATCACCTCACACACTGTGAGCTGTAGCAGGCACAGTACAGCTGAGAGGGAGGTCAGATGACACCTGTGAGTAAAGTGAAGCACATTATCAGTCTTACTAAAGATATTTGGAGACAACTTAAAATTCGAGTAACACAATAAATAAGATGCTCAGTGCTCCACAATCCTTGTTAAAAGGGTCCTCCAGAAGAAGTGGGAGCAGCGTGGAGGAGACCATCCCACCATAAACTGCTGCAAAGAGAGCAGCTGCAGAGCCTTTTCAGTTGATGTCAGCTGATGATAATTTGTGCTCCCTTAGACTTAATAACTGAAATTAACTGAACTAAAATACAAAGAATGGAACAAGTTGCTTGGGAAGAACTTCTACAGGTCACCTGGTCTGACTACCTTCAACCTTCAAAATTAGGTCAAATGTCTATGTAAGAACTTCAGCTCTGTGTTTAAGTCTCAGCTTAGATTTCAGGTTATGTGGAATCTCCAGTGTTGAGGTTTGTTACATGTATTTAGTAGCTTTTTTGTCAATAACAAAATATACAAATTATCTTTTGCAATATTGATGCTAATTAAATTGATTTTCCTAGAAATGTGAGTTAGTTTGCATTGATAGACAGGTGTCTTTTCATGTGCACTCTGCAGATTTGCTTTGCAATCACAGAAATTGAACTGGCTGTACTTGATTTCTGAGCTACATAAAAGAAAAATCTCTTTTAACAGATCTTTGAAACACTCAGTGCTGTTGGTGAGCATTCTGAAGTGTCACCTGCATTTTAAGTCCATTTAAGTACTTTTGTGTTCATGCCTTAAGGGAGAAACGGTTTGAACAAAGACAAGGATGTAAAAACCGAAGCACAAAGGGTTTGTAGGTTAAAACTTGAGCTTTTGTTTTTTTGAACATCAGCTCAAAACAGGATCCATTTGCTTGAAATGGAATATTTAGTTTTCAACTCAGCATGTGAACTGGTCATGCTTGAATTTAAAGCTGGATTTATTTCTTTGCACCTGTTTTTATTTTAACACTGACTTTATACAAGACACACTTTTGCTACATGGTTCCTTTCCCCCCAGCTGGAAATCTGGTCTGATAATATCACATGAAGCTTTCTTAAAATGTACATTTGTAACTCTACAGCCTCTGAAAATGCAAACTAGACTCACGGTTCCATTTATCTTTCTTTTTGAGTGTATGCTTTTCTTTCGTGTGTGTTACAGCACTGACCCACATATTTGGTTTTAAGACCAGGGGCTGGTCATGAACTGCACTGGAAAACCTCGTTTCTATCAAAACAAGATGCAGTCCTGCCCCTGGCAAGAGGTACCAGACAGGCTGGATCCGGGAGCTGGACATGAACTTGGAGGAGGAAGCATAAAAGGAGCTGAGAGAGGATGGGGGGAGATGTGAGACAGAGCGTGGGAAGTGATGCTAACACAGCATGGGTGTATGAGAGGGCTTGGAAATCTGGGAATTTTCTTCAGTAGTTATATTTGACAAAGATAAGGGATGAACTGAGAGGTCTTAAGGAGAAGGTTTTAAAGGAAATTATGTGTATTCTCTTGAATATGCAAATTAGAATTACATAATCTGCAATAATAATAATAATACTAAAAAAACATTTTCCAGATTTGCAGCCATAAGCGTATGCTCGGTGGGGTGGTGGAAGAGGGATGGCAACCACAGCTGCAGGGTAAAACTGGGGCACCCAACTGGTTTTGATCTTGACAGAAAAGGGGCACAAGGTCACATCACAGACTATTGCTCTCAGTGTCTCAGTTTATGTAATTTTTCAGACTGATAAATGATGTATGGTGAGATCCTGGAGGCATTTAAAAGACATGTAGTTGTGGCACTTGGAGGTCTTTTCCAACCTAAATGAGTTTGTGATCTAATGATCAAATGAAAATGCCTCACTTGGTTCTGTAGTATCTGTAAGCCATCCTCTTTCCTTGTTCTGCCTTCTCCATGGAAAACTGAAGTTGGTGGATATTGCCCCTGTTCTTGTCTCTGAAGGTGTATTTACTGTATCCTATGCTGGGTTAACTGTGAAAACCATGTGTGCCCTTTATAAATATATTTTTTGCTGATAGCAAAGATGAGAAAATTATAGAATATACTGAGATACTGAAACAAACCCTCCCTAAAACTAAGCAGGACTGTTCAGCCAACAAATCACAATGGTTTTCTATTCAGGGCTTGAAGAACTGCTGGTTTTTCTAATACTCATTGCTTTTCACCAGGGCATGAGCTTATTAGATGAGTGAGAAGAGCTACTGCTGTCTGTACCACCACAGTTACTTTTTAAGGAAGGTGGATATGAAACGTGGTATCTCTGTGTTTATGGATTGTGGATGAGGGATGTGTTCAGTAATCAGGTTGGTTACACTGGGACTATCAAAGCAGTGGCTGGCTTGGGTAGGGGAAATGTGAACACTAAAGCAAGAATGAGGGAATTTCTTCAAATTTATGAAAACAGAGGCAATTTTAGGCCGCTATCCTAATTCTGTTGTTTTAGCTAAGCAGATGTGGTAGGATATGTCTATGTACATGTATGTGTGTGTGGGTATGTATAAAACTCCCTCTGTGGGGTGTGTGCTCCTGTTTGTCAGATTTGGTGTGATTTCACCATATAAAGTTGCTTCTTTGAATATACTTGAGTGAATTTTACACATCTCTTCCCAGAGTTGGGCTCAATGTATTTTGTAGCCTCTGGCTGTGATGCTAAAAGTCACTTGCATATCTGAAAATTGTGAAAGTTGTGTGAAAGGTGTATATGAACAGGGGGTGTGAGCTTTTTAAGTAGAAAAGTTTTGTTTTATATGATGCAGTTCTCAGTCATAGGAACTTAACCTTGTTTCTTTTTCTTTTCATTTTTTCTAGGGTGACTCTATTATTACAGTGCAGCTGACTGAGGAAGATAAAGTTGAAGATGATGTAGTTTTTTATTTGGTCTTCACTGGATCAACTGTCCAACACTGCACAAGCACGAGAAAGATTAATCCTGGGAGTCTGGAGACAATTTCTCCTGGTAAACAATTGCCTTTCTTTCCATATCACTGTATCAGTTTAGGAAATTTGGTTACCACAAGTGGACTGGAATGTAATGTTGTTTTGTTGGTTGTCTTATTCCTAATTTACACATTCACAGGTAGAAGAACACGTGGTTCAGATGATTGCTTGTGCCTTTTAGAAATATCTTTCTTGGTTTTGCTAGAATTATATGCCTTTGAGATTGCAATTATTTCATGTGTAATTATGAAATTCTATTGTAGAAAATACACAGTGACATTTATATACAGTAAAAAGCTTTCAAATGCAAGAAAGATAGTGGAAAACACATTTGTCAGGTTAGAGATGCTGTTTTATGAATGGTGTACAGCCCAGTAAGTCCAAGCTACACTTAGAACTTACTTGACCCGGTGAGGGTTAATTGTTATAGTCCTGGTGAAATATAACCCTTTCCCCTAAATCCTGTTCAGCTCAGACTCAACACAGCATTTCTGGAACTCTTGCAGTAGCAGGGGATGTTGCTGCTTGGAGCCATCCCTCTGTGGTTGGTTCAGATGAGGTGGGTTTCCACATGAAAGCCCACCACTCTTTTTAATCCTTCATGCCCTCAACAAAACAAAACAAATCAGTGCATAATTTCCCTTTGGTGACTTGGGGACCGTGGGAATGAGAGTGTTCCAGGCTGCAGTCCTTAGCATTAACCTTTCATTCTGACTTGTTGCTATGCAGCACATTGCTACTAGTGTGAGAAAAGCGCCTGACATTTTTACTATACTCAATGTAGCTCGAGCCACCAGCTGTTTTTCTTGGGTTTGTCTTTTTATCTGCCTCCTGAGTATTGTTTTAGGAGAGATGCACGTGGAGTAAAATTTGGCCTAAGGAGTTTTTTCTCCTGGGAATGAGTGGCTAAAAGTTGGCCACTGTTTTTTTCATTTCCTCCTCTTTTTGTTCCGTTCATGTTGTTCAGTTGGCTTAGGAAGAGAAGTCTTTTTATGGTTACTGAGGACTGGAGCCCCGTGCAATCAATTAGATTAGTGCTTATTTTCTCCCAGAAGAGGAAGAAGGGGTGACTCCTTCCCTGCTTTTGTGTGGTGGGCGTGGGGCTCTGCCAGCCCAGTTTGCAATGACCTCACCTCCCCCTCGGGACCATGGCTGTGATGACAAGAAAGGAACTGAAAAGCTTCAGTGTTCCCCTTCAGCCCACGTGGGAACCAGTGTGCTTCATGGGATTTCCGGGCAGGAGCCATGGTTTCCTATCACCACTGTCCCTGTTGTCCTGGGAGCAGCAGTGGCTGCCAGGTGATATCTGGGTGATGCTCTGGGCACTGCCTCTCCTGCCAGCCCCAGAAGTAACTGAGTCACTGAGGGGGCTTGTTTTGTCACTGTTAGTAGGAAATGTGACTCCTTTCATGATTCAAAGGGAAAAGAGGGAATTTCTCTCAGTTGTTCCTTTAGTAATAATGGATTGTTTTGTTGGTTTTTTTTCCACCCAGTATAGTCATGATCTTGTGGCATGTGATGCTAGATAGGAATGAGTGCTGTCCCAAAATATAGTTTAAATCAGACAAAGATTTATGGACCTTTCACAAAGGTAATCCCATTCCTGCAGCGTCCGGGGCTGCGGTGCAAGGATAGAGGTGACATCTCAGATGTAAAGCAGCCATGTGGATAGCACCCTCTTCTGTGCTAGTGCCTCATTTGGAAGAAACTAACTCCAAAAAAAAGACCTAAATGGTGAAGGGGGTGCTGGGGGGGAACAAAAATGGGAAAAACAACCATTTTTTTCATACTATCTGCTGACATTTTTCCAGTGTTGCTTCAGCACTGTCTACTCTAATTTCAATGGAAGCATGACTTATTTCAGCTCAGCTCTTCCTCCTCCTCCCTGGATGCACAGTGCATCTGTAATGGTGTGTTTACACTATATATTCACCAGTTGCCTTGGAGATGGCTGTGGTGACTCAGAGCTGGCATTACTTGACCTTGCTGCAGGATTAGCCATGAACAAGAGACAGTGTGTTTGAGACCAGCCCTTTTTTACATACTCAGGCCCGGGCACTTAGGAAGTGGTCTGCAAGGAAACTCCTGCAAACAGCTTTTAGCCAAAATATCCTACTTCACTTCCAGCTTTGAGCATCCTTAATTTGTCCTTGCGATGCAAGACGTGTTGCACATGCCTGGGAGCACAGGCTCCTTGGGGATGGCTCAGGTGAGTGAAGGAAGGGCTGATTCACTCAGCAATGTACCTGAGCCTCACTGCTTGCCTTGAACCACCTCCACTTCTGGACTAGAAGGTTCTTCCCTCATTCTTTTTCCAAGTCCTCAAAATTTCATATGGTCCCTAGAAGACTTCACATGAAGTCAGTCAAGGGCTGAGGTGAAAGGGGTGACTATAATTCAGATAAAGCTAATGTAAAAACAAACTCAGGTTTTAATTTTTTTTTCTTTGACTTTGTCAGTAGTTTTTTTGATGTATGGAGGTGTAAAAAAAGAGACAGAGAAATGATTTGATTACATTTGTTGCCAAAGTTAAGCAGAATGTTTTAGCAAAGCTTTCAGAGAAAATCACATTTGAAAAAAAAACTCCACAATGTAAAATTGTTACGGATGAAAAATTAAAGAAAATGGAATGGAAATATAAGCTGTCAAAATACCCTCTAAATTCTTATTGTATGCGAAAACTTTTTATATCCTGAAAGACTTTACTTAAATAAAAGCTTACAACAGCAGAGTCAAATGACTGCTGCGTTTTATATAATTACTAGAGCAATCTGCTGCTTTCTTATGCTTTCTTTATCATCAGCCTTAAACACTGAATATATCTAGTTCACACTGCTGTTCAAATATAAGCTTTTATTTCTGTACATAGTAAAAGAAAGGGCTTCTGATTGTAAATTTATGGGAACCGGTTTTTTTTTTTTTTAATCTGAAAATGTGGCTAAATGTAGAGCCAGCAGTCACACAAAGAACAAAACACCTACCTGTATTTCTTTACTTGCTCTGAAGGGTGGGGTGGTTATTTATTCTGTCCTGCTATTGGCTGTGCTAATTTAAGGGAAATAATTTACCCTTGTAAGAAACAGATTCTCATCTGAGATGATCAGTCATAACTTGAAGTACCAAAATTAGCTACTGAGATACAAGAATTAGGCAGTAGGTGATGCTTTGTGTGCTTTCAGTAGCTCTTTTGCCAGCCTAAGAACATGTCAGGTTACATCATCCAACTAAGCTTCTGTTTGCCTCAGAGAAAAGGTTCCAAACCTTATTTAACTATTGCTTTACTGTCACTGTTGCAGTTCTTCAGTATCTAAATGATCTGATTGAAATTCTCCTTCACTGAAGCAGTTTTCTTCAGTACCAGAGGCACTATGTAGTTCTGCAGAACAATTTTAAGCTCTGTTTAACAGACCCCTCGTTAAGGTGGCAGGCAGAGGTATGATGGCTCTGGATACTTCTCGAGTTTGGATATCATTGTTTGGAGGAGCTTCGTCACCGGAGTTTGGGTATTAAGAAAATACCAAAGGTCTGAGCAGGAAAGGAAGCAGAGAAATGGTACCAGCTGTGTTGCTGAGGTTTAATTGTTGTTAGCTGCTGAAATTGTGCTTTTGGGGTTGGATGTGTCATGGATGCTCATCCTACTAGTGTTGGCCATAAAC